>JAIPRM010000278.1:0-44148 GCA_025469315.1 Stegophylla sp. TES_Ste_2020 | reverse complement strand
TTTGTCAAATTTTGGGTAGTTTTTTCCAAAAAAAAAAATTGAAGAATTGAGAAATTCAAAAAATGACCTCTTTAAAGTACAATCTAGAGGCGAATCCGGTTTCAAAAAGTTATTGATCCAAACTTTTGGACAAGTATTTCTAAACGAAAAAGTGTTAACAGAAAAAAAAAAAAAAGAAAAAAAAATAAAAAAATAAACATCATTGTAAAAACACTAGCTTCTTCACTTTGTTCAGAATCTAAAATATCCAATATTAAACAGAAAATTATTGTTCTGTATTGTTAATTAAAACTCCGTTCAGACTCATTTTATTTAAGAAATATTTTATCAGTTTTTTAAAATTCAACACACCTACCAAGAGTATTCAACTCCAAGAGGAATGAATATAATCATGATTCGACGTATGCCCGACTTTTTGTTGGTAATATTTATTTAAAATAATAACCGGCCGTGTTGCTAGTAAGCGTGTATGAGAAGTGGAACTTCTCTTGGAGAAGTGAATTCGTGGAATTTTGGAATTTATATTTAATACCAAGATCAAAAAACTTTATGGATCAGTATAATATATTATATATTACAAACAAACCACACACATATTAACTACATAACGCATATGCATAAAGGCTACTAAACAGTATTCATGCGGGTGGTATTCGATATATTATTTTGTACCATATTAAATCAATATGCATTGTAATAACAATAATTTTAAATGATTTTAAATTAAATTGTCTTGAAATAATCATTTCAACTTAGATTATTGCCCAATCAAAGGCCCAAGATCCCAACTTACACATTCATCGCCTTTGTTCTCACTTCCTCTCTCTCTGTCTCTCTCTCTCTCTCTCCCTCTCTCCACTCTTTTTCTCTCTCATTTCTCGTCTCACCTTGTATATTCCATATGAAACATGATGTACATTCTATACTTCCAGTGACTATAAAGTATTTTTAAAAAGAAAGATATATATTTCATATGGCCAACGGTATATAAATAAAATATATTTAAGGATGACATGAGCAATGTTGGGGTGTATACAGGTGATTTGGGAGATCGTGTGAGGTGAACATACAGGGTGAAATGTGGAAAAAAAAGGGACTTTATAAGAAGAAATCTATAACAATATTATTATATTATTAGATCTTAAAATTGATATTATTTAAAAAAGTGTTGTTTATATTGCTACATAACTTGAATAGTAATGAATAATTAGCCAAGCAACACAAATATATTTTATAGACAATTCAAACGAGTATGAAGTACATATATATACGTGTATATGATACTTACAAACATTATGAGGAGGGCTCGGAACTTGATGACCTAAAAATATGTAAAAAAATGCACTACAAAATTGATAAAATGACATAAAAAAGTGACATTAAAAAATATATTGTATATTTTACACTCAAAAAAAAAAAAAAAAAATATTGATAAAATTTTTTTCTTTTGTCGAAATTCTTGTACTACTACTGTAAAAATGACATTATTTAAACATTAATATTTTATATTTTATACACTCGAAAAAAGAAAACTACATAAAAGAAAAAAAAATCTATACCTAATATAATTATATTTAAGAAACAATATTTACGCTTTATTTCAGTTAAAAATATGAGGAAAAAAAGATGTACAAAAAGTAGAAAATTGAAAAAAATGCACCAAAAATGATAATAAAATTACCGTGAACCGAAAAAATGCAAAAAACGCAAATTAAAAATCGTATCATTAGATTCAGTGTTTCATGAAACACGTTTCTGTAGAGATTAGCAACATATTAGAGGAAGAGAAAGAAAAAAAAGATGCAAATGCATCAAGTTCCGGGCCCTAATTATGAGTTAAAATAGTAAAAAATTGGTGGTATCAAATTCTTCACGGTCTGTGGGCACCGGCGGCGGTGGTCATAATCCAAGCCCGTCGACCGTATCATATAATATTATGTATTCATATATTATGTGCGTCATCATTAACTCGGTGCGACGCTGAAGCGAGTAGTACATAGGTACGTATAATAATACGCTACACGTGCGTGTAACATACATAGGACCGAACACGATATTAATAATAATAATAATAATAGTAATAATAATAATATAATACAAATAACGTACGTCGCCGTTCCGCCACGCGGAGTTGTGGTATATGGTGTACCATGTGTAATACATGTATACAGTATATTATACGTCATGTTATATTCGTATATAATATTATATACGCGCGTACCTATAGAGAAATCTCGAGATGGCATATTATCAGCGAAGCGTTACTTTCCAAAGTGATATTTCCTTTGTGCGTCAAAAGGATATACCTGCAAAGGTATACGATGGAATTTTATTTACATCCAAGTTTCGTGTGCGCGCGGCGTTCAACAATGTGTGGGCGAACGCGTCAGGGTTTTCAACAGCGGCTGTCCTATGCGCATATTATATTCTAAATAATATTATATAATGCATACACATAGAGTAAAAACCGTTTATAACGATATTAAAGCTCAAATAGGTGCAAATAAGGTCGTGCCACAGATTATGTTATGAATACAGATTGTGCACTCCCAATGTTGCAATGTAAAAAATGAATAAGGTGCTCTGATTGGTCGACTCCCAAATCAGTGTCACCACAAATGCCAATGCTAATTTATTGTATATACATACATACCATTTTATTGAAATTTGAATTATTGAATTAAGCCATAAACATAATGTAGAACATCTTTATTATGTCTATGAATGAAGCTCAGTGAACTTTTCAATTGCAACTTAATACTCATAATATTATACTTTGGGAAAAGTAATAGAAATGTACAATATGCAAATTGTTGCCTACAAAAAATATATTAATTTAAATTTATCACAATATCAAACAATATATTGACAATTAAAAAATGTTAGAATGCAGGTAAATTACAAATAACTTACAATTTTTATTATAAACAATTAAAAATAAATACATAAATTATATACATAATTAAGAACAAAATTTTATTACAAATGGCTTTACTTCTATCTAATTTATTTATAAATGATTTAATATACACAATTTTCTATTTTTTTTTTTTTTTTTTTTTTTTGTTTTTCTGATATTAAATTCCTATTTAAAAATTTAATAGCAGAATGAATCCTAAATCTTATAAAATAATTAGTTAAATACTCATTACTAAATAGTGGACACGGATGTCAAAATACAACATTGGTCATGCTTAACTTTAACTTAATACTTATTTCATTTTCAATCGATAATTGTGGAAACCTATTTATAAAAATGTATTCTAACAAAAAATTGTATCTAACAAATCTGACAATATAATATATACTATAAAAAAAACGATATTTTTGAGGAATAAAAGACTACCTCAATCGAAAATTCGAAAAAAAAAAGGAACAGTAACTGTTGTAAGACACCAAACAACGAAAGGCCAAACACATGAAAACCAAAAGTCAGAGTTGATATTAGTGATTTGAGTTGATAGCAAGATATTTGTTTTGTTGTATACTCAGGTATCACTATCAGGTTAGCCACCATTACATGATAAGTTTCAAATATGTTTAGTCCATGGAAATGGTCACATTGATTCTGGAGGCAACCATATCAGGTCATTTTTTGTTTACATCGAAGTGCACAATCTGTTTTCTATATAATCTGTGGTCGTGCTTAGAGTATATCTATCCCAACCGAAAATTAGCCCCTAAATATTTGATAACAATAGAAATCAAAATTTTATACCGTTAAAATTAAGTTGAGATTCAACCTCTCTCTTAAATAAATGTCCCATGTCCTGTTAAAATAGTCATCTTATCCATAATACCTGTAATCCTATTTACGACATATGTCTTATACCAATAAGTAGACACTTAAAATGTTTCCAATAAAACTGATTTATTATGACAAAAAATGTTTCTCGTATTATCAGATATAAATCAACTATATATTTTTTAATTTTCTGTTTCGTGAAATCAATTATTTATTTAGAAGTATTTTAATCAGAAACTTAAAAGAAGGGTGGTTGTGGAGGTGTAACACCCTCCTTCCAATAATATATAATCGATACTAAATTTTAAGTTTTGTTTAATTTCACATAGTAACATAAACCATTGAAAACTTTACTTATTCATAACCTTATTTTTTTAAACCTAACTTATATATTCATTGCCTTTTTTTTTACCGAACCTTTGCGTTATAACTGTTATGAGATTCAAAATAATTAAAACCTTTATTTTTACTTGTCAGTTGTCATCCTCTCTCTATCATTCCGTTCTATAAGGAATACTGTATATGTCACTAAAGCACTTAGAAATAGAAATTAAAAGATCCATCTTTTGTAAAACTATAAAATATTTAAGTACAAAACATGTAAACTTGTAATAAATATTCAACTCTTAAAACGAGATATTGCAAAGCTATAAAATAATAATATAATTAATAATAAATAATAATATAATTAATCAATACATTTTTTTATATAACATTTACAGTTTTGTAAGTAGTAAATCAAAAAAAGTTGCGAAGGCTATTGGAGTACAAAAATAATAATATAGAGAAATTTGTTAAATATAATTATTACACACTAAATTAATTACACATATCTATGCACTTATATATTGTACTTGAAAAAACTTCATATACCTATCATATTATATTACTTGTATTTTATTTGATGTTTAATTTATTCTCATTAAAAACGAGAAATAATTTGAGCGAATGCATACCCTTACATTAGTATTGGAACTGTAGTACTGTAATGCAATTAACCGGCTTCGTTTACCTACCTTCGATGTATTTAGTATACTATTTATATCAGATAATAAATTGTTGGCATGTGTAATTTTAAAACGATGTCAAATATCTGATAGTGTCTACATTTTAAATAAACGAGCACGTCATCGAATACTTTATTCGTTAGATATTAAATAAAAAAATATTAGATTTGTCAATTACAGATAAATTAATATATAATTAACAACGAAAGTCATAGTTTTTAAAAAATTTCGTAATCAAGTAACAACAATAATTAAAAAACATAAAATATTTAAAAATGTATTCATAAAATAAAATAAATACTTTTGTTACGAATGATGATAAAGATTTTAATGAGATATTAATAAAATTTAAGGCTAAAAATATAATTTTAAAAAGGAAACTTGTACAGGATAAATCGAACGGAATGCGTTGTTGCCCACGACCGCAATGTGATAACACACTTGCGTTATATTTTAACGTGCGGTGACGTAAATTCATTATACTGCGGTGCCGCTGAGACACGTTAGTGACATCATTGATTATAAATACTAGTATTCATATCAATGGTGACATGAGTAAAATTTTGAGAATATACTTCGCCGTTATCGCGGTGCCGACCATTGGAATAACTTAAATGTGCAGCGAGCCTGAGGAGATTATAATTTTAACACAAACTGTACAAAAATACAGGAGTATGTAAAGGAGTGGCTAAAGGAGTAGGAGTAGAATTTATTTCCAAACAATAAACGTCATAAACTCACAAATCATAATCTAGTGTTTAACATAAATAAATAATATAAAATAAAATAATTGATTCGATGAGCTTTTCTATAAAATATGCAATACTCTTCAAATATGCCGTCATCCCTAAAATATGCATTAATGTGCAGAATAAAAATTTTTCTATGCTACATTCTCCGCTACATAAATCACCCACATTTCTTACTCCCGTTGAGCAGCATACATGAAAATTACAAACATGAAAATGCATATTACAAATCCGGATCCTAATTATTACACGTCGAGTATTGTTATGCTATACAGATTGTGATTTTCGAGATTCAAATTTATTGTCTTTTTTTTTTTTACGTAAAATTCAATTTCGGACGTCGGTCTAAGACGAAAATTCTATTTGATTCATTGATTTTATCGACCCGAATAAAAAATAATTTACTTGTTAGTATACGGGATATCAGTTGCACGCCGGATTTAATTTATCGCCGTTTTATTGACTCTGATAACGCTCAGTGTAATAATATATTTATATATACACATCGACAGACGACACTAAAGGTTTTTACAACTCTTTCCGTAGTTGTCATCCAAACATGATCTGTTTTTATGATTTCCTCGGCAGAACGATAAAGCAGTTCTCTGGCTGCTGCAACGGAATTAATAATATTTATTGTGCTTAGTGATTTCGAAACAATTCGTTTTATCGTTTATTCCAGTGGTTCCCAACCTTTTTGGTTATGTAGCTCACTAATTTTGTATAAAAAATGTCAAGGCCCACTAATTCAATATACGGATAAAAAATTTTACACATTAACATTATTAGACAGTAGACACATACGTACGTATGACTATTATATATATATGCTTATAATGTGCATGTTATGTCAATAATTAGGAAAATATTATACATAAGGATAATTAAAAAGCCCTTATATCTTCACTCCACTTAGAATCTAAAATTACATATTACTAAGAAATAAAGTGTATAGTATTTATGTTCAAAAATAAGAAGTAAAACTTGAAAAAAACTCGATGCAATTTTCGAAATTGTTTGTCTTTCATAAAAAAAAGTCAATATTAGGAATTTAGGGTTGCATTTTGTTAGTTTTAACCTCAAATCACTCTGGATATTCAATTTGTTTCAATACAATTTAGGTTGGAAAGGCTTATTCACATAAATAAGTAATCGAGAAGCCTATTAACTGTCTTAATGCAATTTCTTAATTAGTCGGGTAATCATTCCGAACGAATTTACAAAACGATACCAAATTTTAATGCCTGAGCACATGGGTATGGCAGTTTATTTAACTTTTTCAGTTGATTGAATTTTCAATTTTTTTTTTTTTTTTACGTAATCTTTTTAATATTTTTTAGAATACAATTTAATACATTATATTTTTAACAAAATAAAACCATCTTGAAGTTGATGCCAATCAGCGCGTACTACGTAAATGAAAATTTGTCAACCCTTGGCTTTAAAACGTCCTAACGTCCGCGGCCCAGTACCACGTTGCCCACGGACCACTTGTGGGCCGCGGCCCATAGGTTGGGAACCACTGGTTTATTCGATACATTTATTGTTATTGTGTTCGACATGCGCACAAGGAGGTTACAATATTTCCATGTATGATTTATGCAAAAATTACGCGAATAATAATTAGTACCGCGTTGATGACCTCCGGGAGTGATTGAATCCCACGCGGCGACTCCAAGTGCTTCTATCAATACTATCGTATTACATATATATGTTTATATATATATTATATTTATGTGTATAATACGACCGATATTATTATTATTATTATTATTATTATTATTATGTGTTCCTTCTGTATAATATTATAATCATCGCTCTATTAATTATTGTCACGTCTGTACACTGAGAATTTATTCACGGTCCATAAATTATTACACATTATATTATTATTACGTACATCTTCCGGTATTGATTTATGCACGGAACGCACCACCACCATTCGTCCCCGACCGAATGTTCGCCAACAATATTCACGTGTCTGGTCGTATTTCGGTCTCGTACATCATTATATAATAATATTATTATCCGTAACGCGTCATATTATTGTAATTATGTTTGTTTTAGATTCTGAACGGAGTGAAGAAGCTAGTGTTTTTACAATATGATGTTTATTTTTTTTTCTATTTTTTATTTTTTTTCTGTGTACAACTTTTTGTATGGAAATACACAGTCCAAAAGTTTCAATCAATAACTTTTTGAAACCGGATTTGACAAAAACGACTCGGAAACCATCATTTTTTGATCCGAATTTTATGAAAATTTAAGCATAGGATAGAAAATCATAAAATAAAGATTTCGGCGCAAGAAAATTTTGAAAATGCGAAAAAAAAATTTGGACATTTTTCTAAAATTTTTTTTTTATATTATTAACTTCCCTCGTTCAGAATCGTTTTGTTGAAGAAATGATTTATCGTTTCTTTAAAATTAAATACACCCGTCAAGAGAATCCCACCCGTCGTGCGAAGAACACCTATCGTGCGAAGTATGTCCGGTTTTTTTTTTTTTTCAATGAAAACGTCATAATTTAGTGTATATAATATGGAAAGTCGATAAAAACCGAACGCACATAAAGTACTACATATATTATTATTGTCGTAACGCACAGCCAACTCATGAACACGATATTGTACGGAATTCCATACATTTATCACGTAAAAAGACACAATGAAGCTTTCGTATTCTTTGTTCGCACGCGTAATGTTTCCCGTGCAACGTCATTATTAGGACTGGGAACTTATATGAGTCAGCATGTTTTTCAAAAATCATTCAAAATATAACCTAGTAATATAAAAATGCTTTTCATAACACCGAGAGTTGTATGCAGTTCTATTTAATTAGCATATTTTGCATATTCAGCTCTTTTTTCGATATAAGTGTATTATATTTCACATATTTTTCAACATTTTATTCCAGTTTTTTTGGTAATAGAAAATTTTCCCCTGAATAATCGTTTAAGTGTAAACTTAAAAAAAATAAACATAAAAAAGAAAAAAATTCATAAATAATAAAAGAAGAATTAATAATACATATTATAATATATTATACAATGCAATGTTGAAATATTTTGAGTTTTTACAGTAAAATTAATGTTTTGTGAGAGATTATTTTTGCATATTTTTAGAACATAAATGAATGCATATTTTAAGTTTTTTTAAAGTTATAAGTCCTTAGTCCTAGTTATTATATTATCGGACTCGTTATGCGCAGGTACTACGCGTACGAATTAAATCCGTACACTACTATAACACACCTATCGAGTTCCGGTGATTAAAAAATAAAAATAAAAATAATTGACTATACCTTGTGAGTACCTGGTGAGCATATTAATTTGAGTGACCGTATATAATATATTAAATAAATTAAAAACGTTTACTCATTTATAAAACTATAAGTCAAATTTGATTTATAAGTTATAACTGAACTACCAATAAAGTGTAGTGCAATAAAGAAAGATTTAATATTGCCTAATGTTTAATTTTTAATGCAATCGAGTGGTACAAAATATTGATACTTTTATAGAAAAACCCTGTTTAAACTCAAAATCTACACAGTTGAATATAGGACAAAAGTTTTAGAAACTTTTTAATCGATTCATTTTTTCCCCCTATTGTATTTTAACATTGTATCGTTCCTTTATTGTAAAATCTAGATCGTAATTCGAACACTTTTTTAACTCGATTTTAACTCAACTCGTACTAGGTATCTAAATCTTGGGACTCAGTTCGAACCCACCGGATGAGTGTGTGGACCTTAAATTTGGCTATCGCGTAAAAATGCGTTAACCTAACCTGAAGCTCAAATTCGAAATAATCTTTAATTGAATACCAATCGATTTCAAAACAAAATTCACTCTGTTCAAAATATTTAAGGGGAGGGGGGATCGATAGACTTTATTTTTAAAGTTGCGGACAACGCGATTTTCTAACGTAATACTTTACTCGGATCAGAAATCCGTAGTATTAGCATTGGTATACATTCTTTATTATTAATAATAAATGTTCCGTAACAGTTTATTTCGAAAATTACCCATTCAGCCGATCGATCAAGTTTCGAAAAGAAGGAAATCCCTTGTAGAAAAAAATGCATTATGTATCAGCATAAAATGTATAAGCAAAGTCGCTTTTCATAAAAAAAAAAAAAAAAAAGATGTATATTAAAATACATATATTTTATATTTATTATATAAACAACATTTACAACACGATAATTCATCGAGAGCCAGTCTTTCAGGTTGAAATCGTAATTCCTGCCCGGAAACTTGGCAAAACAATAAATCACATTCAAACGACAAACGTGCACACACACACACACACACACATATATATTCTATACTGTATATGTTTAATAATATATATATATATATAGTATTATAGTGTATAACAATGGCTCAGTGAAGTAGGGGAAGTCCAGCGCGTTCGAAAAGGACTGGTCAGATTACTCGTATGCGGGTGGTCGGGGGTGTTGGATATGATAGGCGTGTGAGTGTAGTCAGGTATATTGGAAATGAGAAGCCACAGAGGGGGGGGGTGGTAAAGTGTTGGGGCAAAACACCGTACTCGAAAGTGGGAAAAACGGCGACGGCGACGCAAACTTGGTGTCACGCGGATCATTACGCGCGCACGTGTAACCTGTTGGCGGCGGCGGACTTTTGCGGTCACGTAGACTACATTAAATTATAATAATATAATAATAAGGTCTTCTGACGTGTGTTCGATATTATTCATATTCGTCACGTGTCCATCGAGGATTGCGATGATGAATAATTGTCGGGCACAAACACAATAATATTATAATATAATATGTGTATGAATATATTACACGTATGCGTACAATAATAATAATATATGGACGCGACTAAACATACATTGCAGTGTGTGTTAAAATTGTGAACAATTCACCCAACTGAAACCCAAGAATATAGACAAGATTTTAATTTGAGTGGAAGCTCATTAAAAATAAATTCTTATAACACTATAATTGACCAATAAGTTTTAACTTATTTTATAAAGTCTTAACTTATTATGCTATAATATGTAAATAAAAAACCATCAATTCACGTTATTTAATAAGTGTATTAAATATAAATATTTTATACGTTAAGTATAAAAAAAAATGTAATTAAAATTTATAATTATCTCCAGTGGTACCTGTGATATAGTTTACAACCTAATGTTTACAATGTAATTTTAAATCGTAAATTTTCCGAAAATAAATGTATTATAAAGAAATACAACATTAGGTAAAAGTTGAATACAAATACAATTTTTATTTTTTCCATTAAATTTTTTCTCAGTACACTTTCGGTCTCGATGTTCACAGTGTCTGTATAAAATAACTTTGTCGTTTTTATGGCCAATTGTATTTTTTTTTTGTCAAAAGACGTAGAGTACAATGTATTTGTTCACAAATGTACCAAAAGGGGAAAAAATGCATTATTTCAGTGTAAATACGTTTGTCAAAACAAATACGTGGGGTGAATAGTTTAAAAGCAACCCTAGATAATTTTCTTTTTACCTGACAGAAAAATAAAAATAATATCAATAAACCACTACGCCCCATGATTTCACCCACAAACTCATTTGACGGGAAGGAGAAGGATTTGCACACTTTTCCATGTTGTTACTGATTTTTAAAAACACCTTTTTTCAATATAAAAAAAAATAAATTTAAAATTCTTCACTCCGTTTAGAATCTAAAACATCTATAGTGCATATGCCAACGAATCTTTTTATAAAAAAAAAATGTCAAGTGTGTTTTTTTGGATTCCGAGTAGGGCGAAGAAGCTATTGTTTTTGGAATGGTTATTTTTTCATAAGTGCACGTTTCGTTTTCGTATAAAAATATTTGTCCAAAAATTTCGATCAGCAACTTTTATAATCAGAATTTGCCTTTATTGAGTACTTTTGTGAGGTCAATTTTCAAAATTCTCAATATCTCATTAGAAATTTGAGAATAAAATATATTTACAATAATTTGCATTAAAGGTGTAGCAAGTAGCATTTTTGAAAATAGAAAAGTATCCGATTATTAACACGATACTGGTGTTGTGGGAAAATCGTTTGTAATAACAGAACCTCCTCTCATACAGCCGTTGAGAATTCCGAATTTGGAATGGTGACGAGTATGAATTTTATAGCAAATATCAGGTCGAATACTGATTGAAATAATAACTGTGAAAAATTCGTTTCTCACGTCTATATTACGTTACATTTTCCCTACCCCTAGTGCGTGGGTGCATTTTTAATGCTAACAATATAGCGTACGAACAATAAATTACGTGTAAAACACATTAAGATCGTGAGATAATAATATTATATACGTAACACATTGCGCGAATCCGTTTAAACTCTTTGTAAAAACGAAAGTATTATTTATTTGATACGGCTTACACGTCTTAAATCCGATCGCGAAATAATGAAATCCTATACGTATTGCCCGATTTGTATTTTACATCCGTCGTTGGCGGTCCAACGTTTTCCAACCCGGGTCTCCTAGGATAATGCCTCCTCATCCACTTCTTCGTTTTTGATCTTAATTCTTCTGTGATCTGTGGGACGCTGTACGTTTGGTCACATTGACCCAAAAACCAACACGTTTGGGTACGAATAGACAAAACGTTTGGACACATAAAATAAAACGTATTTCATAATTTTACCTGGTAAATCAGAGAACGTTTGGGCACACATTAAGTCGGTCTAATTCGCAAAGGTCGCATCTCTTTTATTTTTAATTTTGGGATTATTTAATTATAAAACTGAGAAAAAAAATACTGCGTCTGATAAAACAATTAAATATTTGATATCATAATTGTATCCTCCGTGAAATTAATAATTACAAATCGTCGTATCTCCATATAATTTGATAATATAGGTATTAATATTATTATGTCTTGATATCAAAATAATGTTAGGTTTTTTGTTAATTATTTTTAAGTTTATTTTAAAGTATTTTTAGTTAACTATATTCTTTAGAATAATATTTGATAGTAGTACTAGATAAGTTAAGTAATCATTAAGAAATGTCATCTAGAAGTCAAAAGTTATTGGCATTAGCCAAAAATCCTAATTTTACTACTACTAATTCATCCAAACAAATTTCTAATGAACTCTCTAAAGTATTTGTCACGACTGTGCTTCCGAAAAATATACAATCTTTTTCTGATGCTGTTAATACCAAAACCTCTAACTTACAGACAGAAGATAACTTACAAGGTTTGTAATACACTGCTTTACTAACTTAATATAATAATATTGTTTTTAACACAAATAATATTATGTTTTCTCTATAGATTTTGATGTTGATATGTATATCACTGAAAATTTAATCGAATTAGGCAGTGGATTAGAAATTATTATGTACCCAAACGTTGTATTGATTTTTGGGGTCTGAAAAAATGTATACCTAAACCTGTGTTCCCAATCGTTCTCCCGAATTACAGATAAAAATATTGTTTTGTGTCCAAACGTGTTACGGCCGATCTGGGCATCACTTCTTCTGAGATCCCTTTTATAAACTTATTTTTTTCATTAAAATTAAAATTTACATTCGTAGAACAATTATTTATACTTCTAATACACAATAGATAGGTATTTCAAACGCATTGTTATCGCAGATTTTTAATTTATAACGATATTTTTACAATTATTAGAGGTTAGGTTAAAGGTTTTTTTCGATTTTTTTTTTTCTATTTGTTACAGAATCTTAACTAAGTAATAATTTTTTTTTCAATTAGAATACGAATTTTAATTTTAAATTTTTTGTAAATATATTTTTTCTTGCCATATTTACCATTAGGTATAATAGGTATAGTATCTTAGTCGATCACATAAGTTTGAACTATTATTGAATATTGCTACTCCATTAAATAACTTCATCTTACCTCAAAAACATATTCTACTAAATAGTTATATTATATATATACAAGTATAACGCAGATACTTCGCTGAATTTGAATATATAACATGTATCTAATATAAAATATTATATTAAAGATAAAAAAAAAAATATAAATATATACATATATAAATACATAAAAATCAATATATATTAATAAAATATAATAAATTAAATAAAATGCAGCCTGGCGTAATGTTGGAATTATATAAACGACTAATTTCGATTTAATAAATCATAATCAAGTTGTTAAAAATCTAATAGTAAATTTTACAAAACTGAATAAAACAAATTAAAATAATGAATACATACGTTTTTACGTTTTTTCTTATATTATTAACTTTCTTCGTTCAGAATCGTTTTATTGAAGAAATGATTTATCTTTTCTTTAAAATTCAATACCCCCGTCAAGAGACTCCCACCCGTCATGCGAAGAACACTCATCGTGCGAAGTGTGTCCGGCTTTTATTTTATTTATATTCATCTATATTTTATATTAAGTTATTAACCATTGAAAATGTTTTTTTTCGTTTTATTAACGTATATCTAGAAAACTCGGTACAATAGTAATGACTAGTGTGCTATTCGAGAAGGGGAGGGTATTCAGCATCCTCCCTCATATTTGGAGGTGTCTATTTGTGGAGGGGGAGTTCACCATATAAATAATGAAAAAATGTAATAAATATTCTCAGTAACGATTACTAGTGCTCGTATAAAATCGTATACATTTAACTGTACGCTATAGATACAAGGTGTCTGCCCAAAATTTTTCAAATGTAATATATTTTGAAATAATGAAAATGATAAAATTATGTATTTTTTTTTATAATACCCATAGAGACAATGAATACAATTATTTAATATTTTAACATAATTTTATATTTTGGTAAAAAAGTAAAAATATGAATTATTGTTTTTATTTTTTTCGAAAATTTAAATAGACTCATTTAATACAATTTATACTTCTGAAAATTTTGACGTTTCAATATTTTATTTAAATTGAATCATTCGTCTGAAAAACCCGACTTTTCCCAAAACCCAAACATTCCGAAAAATTTAAAAAAACTATTTTATATAACAATTATTATTGATCTAATGATTATTTAATGTTTTTAGTTTTTACCCTGTGAATATGCGTACATATGATTGTACGCAAACGTTTTCTAAATAAAATTTAATATTATAGTTATATGTAGATCACGGATGGTACGCGTTTTATTGCGGATGTGTTCTCATAGTATTTAATTATTATTTTGTAATTTCACGAACAGATCGATTATTTACCAATATCCGAGCAACGCGTTTTCCCGCGCAGACATGTGCCTCGGGAAATAAACGAATAGACTCAATTTTCGCAAACAAAACGCGCTCGCGTGCAAATTTAATGCGCATTGCAAGCGCGCAGGTGTTTTCATTTTTTCCACCGGCGAAATCGTCTGCGGCAGCCAGTCGGTACTATTTTGCCACTATTGGATTTTCGTTGTTTCGCCGCGTTTTTCACTCGATTTTATACATTATTATTATTATTATTATTATGCGTATGGGAAATGAGAAAAAAGCTTTTTTGTAAACATCATCTCGCATCGTATTAAAATCCGCCACTCCCAGCTCCGTTATGGTGAGAATGCGTTTCGCCGAAATAATATCACGTGACCCCGCACGGTTACACCGCCGAAACGTATAACTAGATGCACGACGATGCGTGACATATCCACGAGGGTGTAATAACGCCCTAGATAATCACAATATTGTACATGATCACTACATGAATTGCGTTCTGTGCGCGTAAACTGTTCGAATAACTCTCACTCAATAATTGGAATATTTTCTAAAATTACATTCGACTCAGTATCTTTATTTACATTGTTAAAGAATAATTATTTCAATACAATACTTACTTTTTTTTTAACTATTTATGTAAATAATTTAAGAAAATAAAAAGTAAGTACCCTTGTATCATTATCGTTTTGATCAAAATTTGTTTCCACTTAAAGAAAATAATCGCTTTTCTTGGTCTATAGGGAATTGTAATAATTCTGTTATACTAGAGCAAGGGTTCTCAACCTGAGGGGCGCACCCCCCCCCCTAAGGAGGTGTCACAAAATTTCAGGGAAGATGTTAAAATATTCACATGAAACCACATTTCACCGGAACACGAAAATGTTGTTTATGGTTATCTATATTTGTTTTTTATTATAATTTTTTTTTTCTGAAGTAAGTATGAGATTATTGGTCATCATTGTATAACAATTAACAATACTATTTTCATTAGCATGTTCATACCCAACATTAATAATTTAAGTCATAATGTATTTATGTAATATATATATATATATATGTATGTATGTATTTTTTACAAACATATTATAATTCAATCTTATAGTAGTGGGAAGGGGGGCGTGAATACATATAATAGTATAAAAGGGGGCATGAACCTCAATAGGTCGAAAAACCTTGTACTAGAGAGTCAGCTCATAAATTTGGTCATGTCCACTGCCAGAATATTTTGATGCTACGATATAT
Organism: Stegophylla sp. TES_Ste_2020; assembly: GCA_025469315.1. Lineage (NCBI taxonomy): Eukaryota > Metazoa > Arthropoda > Insecta > Hemiptera > Aphididae > Stegophylla > Stegophylla sp. TES_Ste_2020. The sequence continues at coordinate 28,228 of JAIPRM010000278.1, read as the reverse complement.
ATTTTTTTTTAATTTTCTTTTGAATAAACCTTGGGTTTTTTTTTTTTTTTTTACAGCGATGTCAAAGCTTACACTGGAATTGATATTTGTTATAGTTTTTTTTTTTTGGTATTCTTTTGATTTGATTTTCTAACGACTTAAGTGTTCATGATACTTTTCCAAAAATTTCATTTAAAACTCTTTAGACTAATATACAAAGAGATTTTATTTTTAAACTTGAATTTTTTTAATACTTGAAAATAAGTAAAATTGTAATTTCTAATTAATTTTATCACTAAGTATAATTAAAAATACCGTGTAAATAATTAAAATGCAGTAAACTGGAAACGAAATGTGACATTCGGATATATGAAATCGAAATATTTCTGTATCGACCTCCCAAGTTGAAACAATTTGTATCTGAAGATAACAACGGTTTTGTGGTTTCTGCGACAAGTCTGCATATACTTAGACACACACTCGAGTGACACGATTTAACTCACAGTTATATCATAACGTCATGTATTTTTTATTGAGTATTAACTATTACAATTTTGTTTTTTTTTTTTTTTTTACTTATTATTTAAATAATGCGTTCTTGTCCCCAGTGCGCCCGAAGTCGCTTATGTAATGAGGGCTATTTATCGCTAGTCACCGACAGCGTGTCCCAGCGGGCGATATTTCTCTGCCGTCGTCGTCGATGTGTCTTATCACGGCGCACAATGTTTAAAAATAATATTTAACCGAATTTGTATATATTAATTTTTTTTGAAAAATAAATAAACATTATTATTAAATATTTAAATTTTATACTACCTATAATTAATCAATGAGTAATTTTAAGCTTTAAATACCGTTTTAAGTGCACTTGATAAGTATTTAAACTTAACTAATTAGTTTGGTTTACGATTCCTACCTTTATTTACATCTATTTACTTTATTCAATTTGTATTCGTCATTCAAAGTTTTCTACATTTATTTGCTTAAAAAAGTAAAATATTTAATCATATAATATTAATGAGATTTCTAAACTTTTCAGGTTTAAAGTCACTAAAGACCAAAAGGTTATTGACTTTGATGTAAATTTTCTGTATAAAATCTTGAAACGAGATATCGACTTCCCGGAATCGTAATAAAGTTCGATCTGAAATTACCCTCCTTAAACTTTAGACATAATCCCCTTTTTTGAATTACCGTAGTCCAATAAAAATTATTTCACTAATAATCAGGTGTCATATAAAACGAATAAAAATAAAAAATAAAAATTCGTGTTGTTGTTGAATAATATATTAAATTGTGAAGTACGTGTTTATGAATCAAAACGATGTATTATTTTGCTCGATGAGCACTGTTAATGATATAGTTAGTAAAAACATTGCGAAAAAAAATCATTAATAAGGTCATATTATTAAATAAAAGTTTTGAAAAGAAAAGAATTGTCACACGTAAATTGTAGTTTAATTGGAATTTTGATGAGCAAAATAATTACTATCCTTACTAACCGATAAATGCCATCGCTCGTCCATTTGACCGCTCAATGTAATCGTCGTGACAATTTCGTTTTCGTGTGATACGTCTTTCCTCAATTCGACAAGACATCGTGCGAGCGGTTACGTTGAGGTGACCATACGTCCTGTTTTATACAGGATTGTCCTTTTTTTCGGCTGTATGTCCTGTTGTCCTGACAAACTTCTCTCAGGACGCTTTTTGCCCCGTAATTTCATGTCTGTCCCATATAATTCCCGTTAATTATTGAATAAAATAATGAGAGAATCTAGAAATCTTTTTTGATACCATTAGATCAATTATTATAATCGTAAAATTAATTAACAAGTTTTTTTTAAAAAGTAAAGTACCTATACAATATGCATGAATAAAAGATTTGAAGAAATTTTAAAAAAGTATCAATTTGGTTTCATTATATCATTTTATGTTTTTCAAAATAGTGTTTTTACGTGTTTAAATTTAATCTAAAAATAGGTAGTTTAAAAATTATATTTTTACCACGATTCAAAAACATATAATACAAAATATGTAATAAATACTTATTTATTTGAAAATATTATTGTCCTGTATTTTATTTTCTTAAATATGGTCACCCTAGGTCACGTGTCACGTCGGCACACCGTCGGCTTGTAATTTCGCGTCATCCAAAACTTACCGGCAACGGGGCAGTCCTTTTCTCCTTGTCATTTTCCCACCACCGCATTCTCCAAAAAGTTTTCAACGAAAAATATATATATTTTTTCAATAACGACACCTCCGCTCATTATTATTATTTCGTTTGGCTATATGATGATGATGATGATGATGATCTATAGTGGTGCTCATTGTACCGCCGCCGGTAATTTCGAGAGAAAACTTTGGCAAAACACGATGACTACGTTGTTTTATCTGTATATATAATGTGCACACACACGCGTAATGTTACCGAGTATACACGTACGTGGGCGTGAAAAAGTTTTACTTGTTATTGTTTTATTTGACGTTTTCTTTTTTTTTTTTTTAATTTTTTTTCTTCTTTTTTTCTTTCTTTTTTTTTTTGCTCCACGGCGGAGAGGCGTAATAATAAAATATGGTCTCAAGTTTTGCACGCGCACTCGATGTAATCTCTGCGAGTAGCAGCCGTGCCGTTTCGATCTCATCGAGGGGAGTTCGCCCGACAAAGATATCCAGTTTCAATTTCTTGTACGTAAACGTACTCCAATAGGCGGCTCATTCTTTTCATGTACACTCACTCACGCGCCGTAGTACACAAGTGCGCTCACCGGGGTCACCAACCGTTCTGATTTTTAAAGGGTCATTAGGGATTTCGACGCGATTTTTTTTCGAATCTCGTTAAAAGACGATTCGGGATCGTGGAAAATTATTATATAAGCTGTATTCATTTTTATACACGTGTAATTGATTTATGTTTTATCCATCAGTCGTGTGATTTTGGAGGTAAATAAAAAATAATCAGTGAATCTTTTTCAAAAAAAAAAAAAAATCATTATTGTCTGTAAAATAAAAATACAATTTTTTGGAAAAACTCAAATTTCTGTATTCTTGTTATTAATAGATCCTAATTTTCCGAACAAGTTTCCAGTATCATTATTTTTAGAGCTCTATAAATATCTATAAGTATTTCGATAACCGTTTATATTCAATGGTAGTTTCATTTTTCATTATATTTTCTTTTCAAAAACGATACAATTTGTATTCATTAAATCACGATGTAGAACAATCATTTTATTTATAGTGGGCCTCTATTTGTAGATCGAACCATATAGAATATGTCACTTTTCTCACTATTCATTAATGATCACGATTAATCAAAGTGTAAATAAGCATCTGCAAGCCCTCTTGGCAGGAAAGGCAGCGATTTATGAAATTAATTCTTACACAGTCGTAGACATTATTTATTGAAACATTCGATTTTCTTAAAATGTATAGTAAATAAGCAAAAAATTTGTAAATATTGATCATCGATAGTCTATAACAATGTCGGATCTAAAGTATTTGTCGCTCACGGCAAATCAAATTTAGCAACCCGTTAACTCCTCCTCCCCCTAAAATTCACTAAATGTTTCGAAAAATCTTTTGATATTGAGGTGTGACTAAATACACGGCTTCCGAGGTCAAGAACCACTGCTTGCTCCGTAAATGCAGCACTGCTATTTAATTAGACACAACACAAAAGTCCAAACACAATTCTCAATACGTACTTTTAAATGAGATTAAATATGGGAATAAAATCATTTACCGTAAAATCCCCCTTGCTACAAAGAATGACGTGTATCATTAGTAAAATAAGTATAAATAACGCGAGTGCGTCTCGAACGTGTCATGTTTTTACACGGGTAGTTTTGTTTTGTGACAAAACGAAAACGATAAAAAAACAACGCTAACGGAACGGTAATAGGACCCTTCATCGGTAATCTTCCGGTCATACCGCGGTTCCGGTACACGTGGCACAATACAAACGTTTATTTATTAATATTATAAGTACGCGGGAGGGACGGCGGGGCCGCGAGTTAAATCGACCGTCACACCGGCCTAGAGAACTGTTTTTGTTTTCCTTACAGTCTTATTGTCGTCGTTATTATTTGCGTGCTTCAGTAGTCGATTATTTATTTAATATATTTATTTTTTTTCCGCTCTCGATAAAGACGTTCTTTCGGCCCGGCCGGAAGCGTTTCACTACGGGACCGGAAGTGAAGAGGGTGGCACGGAGTGATTCGATGGATTATTGTATGCGATCTTGCACCACCACCATCCCTTCCACAGCTCATTCCCGCGGAAAGGCCCTAACGGCGGGGTTCTAGAAGTGGTGGTGGCGGCGGCGGACAAATGACCAGATTATCCAAAAAAGGGTGGGAGGCAATCATTTACAAGACACTCCCTGGTTTAAGGCGGTCAGGACCACCGCCGCCGTTGTGCATTCGCGAGATGACGGAGATGAATACGGGATGACGGTCTGGAAGGAGGAGGAGGAGAAGGGACTTTAATGAGACGAACGCTAAACACCCGCTAATGTGGGGGTTTGTCGTAGGACCCGTGTGCTGCTCCTGAAGAGGAGGAGAGGAAGGACTCGCGGTGTGTAGGCTAAAAGTATATATGTATATGTGTATACACACACACATAAACGCACACAACTGCGCGCAACCTAGAGGAGACTGCGGGAATAAATCATCTGTTGGCCCGGGATTTTTCCCGTCGAATTATCCCCCTGCCAGTTTCTTAATGACGTCACATTAATCAGTTTGTTTGCGTTCAACTTTTGATGCGCTGGCATTTATATAAACCGCGCTAAACCACTCGACGAACTGGGCGCGGCGGCGATGGCGAAGACGCTTCTCCCGCCGCCGCCGCCGCCGCCGCAGCCACAGCCACCGCAAAGCGAATCGTTGTTTTAAGCAGAGACAATTTGTGAAAAACATCTGGAAGGGGGGGAGAAGTAATATGCGCGTGTTGGCGGCGGTTAGATACTGTGGTCGGAAATTTATATTTTATGCACGAACGTATACGATACAACGATAACGGCATCCACTTTCCGTTCTTTCCGCCTCCTACACTCTCGTTTCTTTCTCTCTCTCGTTCTCTGTCTCACTTTTTTTCTCTACTTTCCTCTTTCTCTCTCTCTCTCTCTCTCTCTCTCCTCGTTCGATCCGGTAGACGATCGTGTGATTTATATATCATACGATCGGGTTGTCATTCGCACGCACGTGTATCGCGACCAAACGTTTCGGTCGTTAAAAGTCTTACCGTTATTTTTGACCGTAATTCAATAACTATGGTATATAATATTAATTACATAAAAACACCTAAAACATAACTTGGAAATTCCTCGAAAAGTAGACTTTGTGGTATTAATTTTTAATTATTTGTTTGCACGCTTATTTTTCAAAATGTGGTTTTTAAAGCTTTGTACTTAAGTACTTATGAATTTATGAAAAAAAAAAAAAATTCATTTTAAATGTAATAATTAAAATAATGTTTTGAAAGTTTTTATTTTTAAATTCAGAGAAAAATATTTGCTCTGATGAAATAACCAGGACTCGGACTGAATAAGAGGGCACAAGGGGACAGAGCACCTTTACTTCATTAAAAAAATAGCATTTTTCTGCTACGGTTTTCAAAAGAATGTGAGGGAGTGCTTATAATTCAAAAAAAAAATCAAGAATTCATTTCTTTTAATGGACGCACTGTTTTAATTTATACTTATGGCAGATAACATTATAAATTATTTGACAATTTTTCAAACTCGATCATACCCCTGTCATACCTCATCTATCCCCTCATCAACACAAGGTGCATTTTTATACAAGTGGACGGTAGTATATATTAATACTCGAAATTTTATTTATTGATCGTGTATAATAGTGTTTTGTAGAAAATTATAGGTATTTTATTACATAATTGTAGTAGTTATAACGTTTTTTGAGGTCCAAATGAGGTAAAATATAAAGGTGGAAAAAACTAAAGTGCTCACATTTTTTTTTTTTTTTTTAGGCTTTCTAATAAATACGACCAAATATTTTTATCCATAGGAGTTGCGGTACACTGCAGAGTGGGCTGTATTTTATTTTCAACTTTAACATAGTGATTAGTAAAAAAAAAAAAAAAAAAAGCCGATAACATTAATGATTATATAAATTAAAACTCTGCAAATAGTATCATAGTCAAATCGACCGGTATTTAAATGCCTTTTTTTTCTGAAGTGACTTTATACCTATAAGCCAACAACGGCGGGGAGAAAAAAAAAAAACTTATAAAAAGTTACAGTTTGAATAAATTTGTCAAATGGTTTGTCGTGAACACTGAGGTGAGATTTTCACTGTTTAACTGTTATTGAGTTGTTAAGGAATGCATCAAAACTTTACAGAAGTTCAACTTATTGCATGAAAATCAGATTTAAAACACAAAGTACTTCACTAAGTCTATCACTGCAATACCCGAATGATAAACTATTATTGTATAAGGTTCAATGAAACTTTTAAATTCAATTTTTCGATATCTTCATTAGGTACGACAAATTGGCTTACACTGTCAATACTGTACGTCACTTGCACTAAATACGTCTTAAGTTTTAATTGTCGTTCGGCAGGCATTAACCCGGACGAAAAGTTGGTTTATCGAGTTATGAATTTCATCGAGTGCGGTAATAATTTATATTAACATTATGCATGCTAAATTGGACACATGGATGTACGTATAATAGGTATTTACACGTGATTCGAAAACAAAAAGGTGTACTTAATGATTTTCATCGTACCAACGTTTGAATTTTAAACTGTTTTTAGATCCGTACACACAGTGCGCTTAATTTATTTATTTTAATTAACTTATAGTAATTGAAATTATAGTGAGCAACGAGAGCACGTTTTTTATGAACACTTCAACGAGTTAAAACTGTATAATATTGCATTGTAATGCATAAAAAGTTAAAGTTAATAAGTAGTAATAATTCAACAATAAAATCAAATTAAATTCCTTAGGCGAAGAAATCGTAACCGAAGAGAATATTAATCATTAATTGTTTTGTAGTTAAAAAAAAATAAGCTCTTCGAGCTAATAAAATAATTTTATGTGTTTAATGAAATAATTAATAGCTTCTAAAGCTCTGCAAGTCTAAAACGAATGTACATTTTTTTTTTTTTGGTTTATACTTAAGCCTTTCGATTTATTTTAATTCCGATATTTAATTTAGACTATCGCGATTTGTTTACATTAATAAACCGTTTATTATACATTACTCAAAAATACGCTCACTTGATTTAGCGAAATATCACTATTAAATTATATTGACAAACACATTGGATTATTTTACATTTTATATTGTTTACTTTTTATTTGATGGATGATATTTATTATTTATATTTAGATACTTGATCTATCATTCTCGACTAATTTTGATTGAAAATTAGAGATCAAGAGAAAACATTTTTCACTGATTTCTTTTTAATATGTTATTGTACCAAAAAAAAAGTGTAAAAAGGATAGTTTACTGGAGTCTAGATGCAGTAAACATATATTATTTATTTATTTATTGATATATTACTAAAGAAATAAGCATTTAAAATTATTATATTTATTTAAAAAAAAAAAAGAAAAAAGAAAACATTGTTATTGTAGATTGTGTAAATTGTTTATGATGGATTAACCAATTTTATATTACATTTAATGTAATTCCTTAACTATTCAATCAAAATTATTATGAGTATGAACATTAAAGTATATAAATTAGAAGAGATCTGTTCAATAAAAAGCGATACTAAAATCGCTCTTAAAATTTAAAAATGACTTAGAATGTAAGATAATAACATAAATTAAGTAAAAAGAAAAAAAAAAAATCAAAACATAAACCACAGGAACATTTGAACAACGTTGATGATTAAACTTGTTTATGCTTATTACTTATCTCGAAAATGGTTAAACAGTCGTATGCATTGTGCGTTTCAGCCAACCTATATTATAACCCGGCATCAAGTACTTTTCCCGAAATTTCATGGAAAAAAAAACCAGCGATATCGACCAACTGTACCAACATAGAATTCAAAATTCTTTACAAATTATTCGAATGGTACCAACATAGATATGCATTCAATACATTTATTCAATAATATATTATTGAATAAATTATATTCAATAATATATTACAAAACACAACAATAAAATACAAAAAGGAGGGAATTATTGAATACATAATTAATTTTGTATTTCAAGGCGGTGCATTTAGGAATACAAAATTCGGAATTGAAAATTTGAACTCATTTGAAGATGGCTAGATTCGATTATATTTTTTCATTTTTTTTTTCCCTCCATGAAATTTCGGGAAAAATCCCCCAATATCATTATAACCATCACGAATCGTCGTGAAGTACTTCACATCTCAATAATACTAATAGGTTCTTGTTGAGCTGTTATCGACTTTGAATGTCTTCTCAGTTGGACTATCAGTTATACACTGAATAATATACTGGTCCTATCGACGCCGCAGTATATTTCACGTAGTATCCGTACACGCTTAATCGTTTGCAATCAGTATACGGCGGCGAGTCCGACGCGACATGTGCTCGCGCGCCATATATTTTATCGGCAAAAAAGACACGTGAAACAGTGTGCTGCGCGGCGCTTAAACAGATTAAACCGTTTCGGCCACTTGGGATTGGTAAACATTTATCACTACTATACGTACGTTCTGTCATTTTCCCGAATTTCCAGTAATCCTCCGCAGTCCGAAGTTCGAATCATTACTTGTCTCGCAACGACGCGTTCGTGTATATTTTTGTTTCCCCGTCGCTGGACACCTCGCCATCAACGACCCGTGGGGAGGGGGGGAGGGACTCCACGTTAATACTTTTGCAGTCGATCACTTTTCTTCCGGTAAAAAAAATCGCCATTGTTTCAGGAACGATTTTTTTTTTTTTTTTGAATCGACCGAAGCATTACTTACGAATTCGGAAAACCGTGACGCGTTAAGTTAATTGTGCTAGTAAACTTCGAGTGAATGATTTTTAATTTATTTTATTTTACACTATTCGGGTGTTCAAAGATTGTGTGACAATAGCCACAAACTGCATACTATAATTAGACGTGGGATTTCAATGACTGTAGAAAAAACTCAAAAATGAAAAAATAACTTTAAAAAGTTACAAAATTATACTGTATATATTTAAATTATAATATCTAATTTGTTACTAAATTCAGTTAAATTTAAATTTAAATTTTAAAATAATACATAAAAATGAATTAAAAACCGAAAAATGCAAAATAATAGCAAATAATAAAATTATTTATCCTAAACACATTTGTCACAATTTTGTAATTTGGTTTGCATTGTATAGCAATTTTGGAAGAAAAATTCAAGTCATCAAATTCCTACCTCTAGTACTATAATATTAATATTTCTCAAGATATATTACAATGTTGTGTTATCGACACTCACAACAATAGATCCTGTAAAATAAAATAGAATTCCTAAGAACTTTACTTAAACGATGCCACACCCTCAATCGCAGTCTGTACACAACTTACGAATCATGACTTACATTACTTAATGTTATTTTTATGGGAGGGTGACTCCGCTCTGTTTTCATTTTTGATTCATTAAAAAAAAAAAAAAAAAAAAAAAAAAAAAAAACATTAAGGAATAAGGAAAAAACGGACCAGTGTGCAACGATTCGAGAACCACTGAGCATCAAAAATACAGTGGGAGCGGGAGAGAAACGGGCAAAAGTGGGTGAGAAAGGACGAAGAGGAAAAGGGAAAGAAAAGAAATGTCTCGTATTAATGGAGAAGAAAATGTTCATCAAAGTTTTCCGTTCGTTTAAGGCGGCCATAAATCAACCGGGGGATTTTTCGCTCTGGCATTTCGCGTGGTCCTCGATACTCGGCGGGGCCTTTACAGAGAGAGAGAGAGAGAGAGAGAGAGAAATTGATTTGAATTTGAATACACGTGTGCCGTGCAGTATAATAATTTCACCGTTACAATTGAGCGCGCGTTTACCCCCATAGGTATATACGGGCGTATAGTTGAGAATATAAACGGAAATATTGTACGAAATCGTTATTGGGGAAATGTCGATATGCGATGAAATAACCTTTTTGACGCAAAAAAAAAAAACAGTCTACCGAATTTAATTATATAATACATAGCTGAAAGAGTTCTTCTTGCACACGATCTCGCGTTATATTCGGCTGTGAATTTTAAAATCCTCGCATTCCACCGAATCGACTTGGTATCGGAGGGCGAGAAACGCGGATACTGTACATGCACACCGTCTGCTGCACATAACAATGTGAATTCGAAACGGTCTCTAATTTCGTCATGTAATCCGGTCACGTACCAGTATTCATATTTTAAAGGCAGAGGATTTCGATTTCGTGCATTCGAAACCTTTGCTCTTCGCAACGCGATAGGGTTACGCTATACGTTTGAAATTTACTTAGAATGAATGTCTATAAGCTATCGGAGAGCTTCGTTACCACTGCGATTGTCAGAAAAATATTCTAAAAACGGTTTACTAAACGAAAATGTGCCGACAAGATGGTCGGTATACGCATGCAATCTCTAAAAAAAATTCGTATTATTCTCTTCAGTAAGAATTAATAACAATATTATTATTTTTTTTTTTTTTTTGTAATCGTAACGCCAATTGGGAATTTTGATCGCTTTAGTACATTTTTTTTCTAGGAATTTGTATTAAAAACAAAACTGCCATTTTCATAAAATTAAGTATTAATGATCGTTTTTAAAATAATCATTAAATTTCTAAAAATATGTCACTATTGAGCTTTACTGTGTTTCGAGACATTTCATTTTTATTGATATTTCGATAACGCGAGAAATTTTTAGACTATTAATATTTCGTTCTCAAGGAAATTTACGAGTGTGTAAAAAATTTTATATTTTTTTCTTATATTTTATTGATTTAATAGTCAAAAAGAATTTTCAAAATTACAAAAATATTGCTCGAATGAATATAGTGAATATTATTTGTGTAAAAATTTAAAACAATAATAGAATTTAGTTTTAAAATTTTGATTTAAACACAAGTTCAACTTGTGTGGTTTACAAAATGAAGTAATATCGGTAACATTTACACACCGCAGTCTATTGATTCGAGAGGATTAATCTCGTGATTTGTGAAATACGAAGGGGAAAAAATAAATAATTTGACCCAGCTTTACCGTCCAGAATCGAATTTTTAATCCCTCAATTAGTTCCGGACAAACAATTGTATGTGTAGCATTGGTTTTACTTTTTTATTTATTTTTTACTCAATAATTCTAGTTGAAGTGCACTGCCAGGATTTATAATATACAGAGAGAGAGAGAGAGAGAGAGAGAGCAGACATTACGAAAAGTTTTGTTCATAGAGTTCGGTAAACCACTAACGGAATACGAATTTGAAATACATTTTTACGAGTGACGATAAATATCCCTGAAAACTGTTCAAGCATATTTTTTCAAAACAACACACCGAGATTGATTTATGTTATATGAAAAAGGGAAAATTCTCGCCGTTACGAGCTCATAGTTTTACATTCAATAACCGACACGAAAGTCGATGTGATTTGTTGGAAAATAAAAATGAAAAAAAATTGCAAGATAGAAATAAATACGATACGAAAAAACAGTTATCAAATACAAAGTTTCATAAAATGTTTTAATATTAGTGTAATTAAAATATGAATGTATATTACAATATGTGTAATCTTCGCTCCTCTTGGTGAAAATATTTACCTAACAATAATAGTCAGCTTTATAATGAGTATATTTAAGAATTAAATAACAGTAATATATGCCATGTAATATTCGTGAGAATGATTAATTTTACCATTTTTTTTTTTTTTAATTTCAAGTTATTGCAATTAAAAATTAACTAAATTGATATTATTAAAAATATCAATATAAGTTGAAATATATAATATTATGAGTAAGCTTGAATATAATTTTCCACCCTAAATCCATTTGACTAAACATGTTACAATTTACAAAATAATAACAAAAATAATTTTTTCATAATTCAAATTAACAATAATTTGAGTCATAATTCTATTAATAAACGCCTGTAAACATTATTCATCGAGTGAGCCTTTTAGAAAATAATATTATGGCTAGAAAAACATGTAAATCTTCTGGTGAAAAATAAATTTCCAACGGATGAACACTAAATGTTTCAACATTTTTTGACTGGAAAAAATAATTTTCCTTTATCTGAAGATAAAATAAGTTTCATACATATTCTAAACTTAAACACTAATAACATTAAATTAATTCGTAATACTAATAAAATTAATCAACATTTAAGAAACAGTAGTACTAATACTTGAGTACTTTGGTAAAAAAAAAAAAAAAATAATCAGAATAAAATTAAATTTTTTCAATGCGATATTGATTAAAAATATATCATTATTTTACGTGTAAATTACCAGTTTTATAATAATAAAAATATTATTTTTTTTTAGATTTTCATTAAGTCATTAGACATATTATATTAGATTAAGGTTGTTTAAAATTTTCAGCTGGTTGTCTCAAAAATTTCCTAAATTCTATGTCTGTCCCAAAAACGAATACATTTTTTAGACTGTTACTCTGTTCACCTAGAAAATAAATTTTGACAATCGTCTACAATCCTTTACCGCTATGTGTGCTGCGTTTAATAATACGGAATTTGAACAACTCTATTTACTCGGGAATTTCTAGTGTGACACTTCGTATATAGTTTTTAACGTACTGTCTCCTAAAAACAATAACACGATTCCTTTGAGTACTCTTCAGTATAATAATAATAACAATAATAATACGTGTCGACTCGCCGTCGTATCGCGTAATAGAGCGTCAAAAATCGTTTCGCGTATAGTTTGGCCGAAAAACGCAATCGTTATCGTCTGATAATATATTTCTTTTTCCCCCGTCCGGTCGGAAATTAAAATGCAACAATAAACGCGAACGATAATAATAACTGTTATATTGTAACGCGGTAGCCACGGCAAAGGTTTAATTTCATTCCGAAATCATAATAATACGTCGTCGTTTACAAATAATACAGCGGGTCGGTTTTTGTGTTACGAGGTTTTTTTTTTACTCTCTCCGAACAAGAAGGACGTGTTATGCGGAATCCTTTGAGTGTATAAAGGTTGGGAAAACAAAAAACCAAAAAAAAAGGAAATTCTTTTGTGTGTGCGGTGTGGCCCCGTAATAAATTACAACACGCGCGTATAATATGAAATACAATATGCAGGAAAGCGCATCGTCTCGGCCGCGCGCGTATATGACGTGTTGTAGTGCCGGTGTGTTATGTACTCGTGTTTAAATATTTAAAAAGAAAGGGGGTGCAAAATAAAAAAAAAAAAAAAAAAAAAAAATAGAAAATCCGGGAAAGCCACAAAGTATGATAAGTGTGTAACTTTATATATAAGATTGGAAGTAACAAAAAATAAAAAAAGAGAAAAAAACAACGCCCACGAGGCGAAGGCGAACGCGGCCTGTACACAATAACGATCTGCGAACCAATTGTCGTGCTAGGGATCCTTTAAATTTACGACTTTCCCGCGTCACGACAACCGTTGCTCCCGCTCCCCCAGGCCCGCATCCCGTACCTATTGTGGAGCTGGTGGAGACGGAAGAAACGCGCGAGAGCCCCCGGCGTGGCTGGCGCGGGGTGGTCGGTCGCGGGTTGCGTGTCAGCTGCAGATAGCCGTCCGACAATATAACACTTGCTCTAACCGTTATCCCCACCCGCCGACACTTCTCCTCCTTTACCACCACTCCTGCTCCGCGCAATCCCACCCGTCGCCCGGGAGATATATGCGCGTCATGTGTGCGTACGTATATAAACCCCGTTATTCAGCCGAGAGGAGACAATTTAACGCAGCCATGGATTGAAAATTATCACCCGCCCCTTTATCTGGCCACGGCCGAGTTCGTGGCGGAGAAAAATGAAGGAGCGGTGAACGACGACGACGACGACGACGTTGTGACGAGTGGGCGGGGTGGGGGGGGTATCGCCCGCGGCGGGGAAGAGACATCGCTGCGATGCAACGTGTGAGTGGAAAAAGAAACGCCGCCGTCGCGCGCACAATAGAACCATTAAATTTATGTAATATATTATTATATTGTATTATAATACGGTATTTTATTCGACGGCCTTTGACGAAAAGAGAAGCAAAAATAAGAGCGATTCGATTGTTCGTGGTAATTCCCATGCCTTCTCGTTTGTATATTATAATTATGTACACTACGAGTCTAGGATTGCCAGCGCAATTACACGTACGGGAATGTCTTTATTTTAACTTTGTGCGCCGTTGTCCCCACGATTATTTTCCGTTTTCAAAACATGTGTTATATAAATCGCGATCAGTTGAAAAAAATTGTACAACATAGTTATTCAAATCCTGAAAAAAAGTGCTTAATTATGCGATTCATATCTTATTCTCGTGCAAACAATAAAGTAAGGTAATAATAGTAAAGTGGTTTTACAGAAATTATCTTATTCTTTTTTGAAGAATTAGTTAATATGTTCTCATAACATATAAAAAAAAAATCTAAAATTTTAGTTCCTAATACATAACAGAATTCAAATAATAAACTAAAAATGTTTACAGCTGTATTCCGAATATCGGTAAGAACAACCGTATGTCAATTTTTTATTTATTTTTTTTTTTTTTCATACAATTATATATTTAAATAAAAAAATTAATATCTTATATTAATTATTGCACGGTTGTGTAGCATTAAATTATTAGTTATATACATAATAATATTATGTACAAAAAATAATAATTGTATAATATAATATTATATTATACTTTTTGTTATCTTGTCTCGTATTCTGAATGTTAAATCTGGTAACCTTAATTATTACAGCATTCATGTTATGTACGTTCGTCAACCAATCGATATGTTTATAGTTTCGTTTTTCGGAACCGCTAAGACGCCAAAATATTGTCTTGCCGAATGTATCGCCGCGTATTACGGCAATTAATACTCTTTTGTGAATTATAGCATAAAAAAGTAAATAAAAGGAGAGATATACGTTTAGGAATAGCAATAATATATCTCGTCGTAATTATTATACAGTCGTATCGAATGAAAGTTTATAAATATGTAACTACAATAAATAATAATAAAAAAAAATTCAAACAAAGTAAAAAATCAAAGGTCACTGACATTATATTACATTAAAAATATAATACAACAGATAAATGGGATAATATTAAACGCTTTTATTACGCACCATTCCAATATATTGTTATTATTTTCATTTAATATATTTTGTTAGGCTATAGTAAAATATTGAATGACCCATGTCCGATGTCAGCTGTGCTAGAGCAAAAGCATTCCTCTCCAAATAAAACTTAGAGGTTTTTTTTTTTCTTTAAGGAAAGTTGTGCTAACTCTAGAAAAAAATATAAATTTCTATATTGTGTGTGCGTGTTATATGTGGATAAAGTCCTTGGATTTACAGGATCTAAGCAGACAACACGTGAAATTAAATCTTCCCGATTCGATCGAGAGGGGTTTCTGGCCTTCTATATATTATTACACTCCCTTAGACACGTCGTCGTCGGGTAGTAGTAGTAAATAGCGGTAATAATGTCAGTGGTGTGTGAATACGGTAGTAGTAGACAATTTGTGATCGCTGTGGCGATAGTTTGACGCCGTAATAGTAATGTAGTAGCACGAGGAGGAGGAGGAGGAGTATTAGTAATAGGAGGTTTACATGTACACGCTGTAGTTTAACCTCCTAGAGGTCGCGCCTATGAGAATCTCGTTGGCAGTCGCGCCGCGGAGTTAACACCGCTATTTTATTTCTTTATTTTTAGTGTAGATTTTTAGAACTGTTATCTTATATTTTGCATAATACACGTCATAAGGAATAATTATTTACAATGACAATTCAATTTATCATATAACTTTATTTTAACATAATATTGTACATAAACCTCCTAGCGGTCGCGCTAGCGGTGTTTACACCGCACCGTTGGGAAGAACCGTTCACTTACACTTTGTGACTACATTCTGGTCACTTTACGTGTAAAGACAAAATGCACGACTATTGCATTATGTTTATAAATAATAATATGGTTTAGGAATAGCGGGAATAGTCATACTAATCTTATCGATAAGTATAATTAAATAAAACGGTTTTTCCCAATGGTGCGGTGTAAACGCCGCTAGCGCGACCGCTAGGAGGTGGAATATTGTCAGGTCACAATAAAATTTGTTTCGGTCCAGTAATTTATAATTGATACTGTAAACAACGGTCTGTCTGTGGAACCGTCGAGCTGCCGCCACGCGCACGGCTTTTGCGATTCTACGCACGTACGCACAGACTACATGCCCTCGTCACGGCACTACGAGCCCAGTGCCCGACAATACACCTCGTCCGGTGACTCCCCTCCTCCACGCTATCGTCGACCTGCGACCATTGAATATTATTATACAATAATAGATTATTGTTGCCGTTGAAACGACGGTAAATTTGTCCGTAAAATCTCTCGAAGAAACTAAACCAGGAGGTGGGGGGGGGCCCGGAGGATCGAAAGAGATGAAATAAATTTAAACCAATTAGATTAAAATATAAAAAATAGTTTAAACATTTGTTTTAGATTCTGAACGAAGTGGATAGTTTTTACAATGATGTTTATTTTTTTTTCTGTGTACAACTTTTCGCATGGAAATACTTGTCCAAAAGTTTCGATCAGCAACTTTTTGAAACCGGATATGCCTCTAGTTGGTACTTTAAAGAGGATATTTTTTGAATTTCTCAATTCTTCAATTTTTTTTTTTTTTTTTGGAAAAAACTATATCCAAAATTTGACAAAAACGACTCGAAAACCATCATTTTTTGATCTGTACTATATGAAAATTTAAACATAGATAGAAAATAATATAAGAAAGATTAAAGCGCAAGAAAATTTTAGAAGTATGAAAAAAAAAAAATTTGGACATTTTTCTAACATTTTTTTTTTTTTTATATTATTAACTTTCTTCGTTCAGAAACTTTTTATTGAAGAAATGATTTACCGTTTCTTTAAAATTCAATACACCCGTCAAGAGAATCCCACCCGAAGTGCGAAGAATACCCCAACGAGTAAAGTATACACTTTTTTTTTGTTCTTTTTAACCGTCGAGTTGGCACCGAAGTATATAACAACGTTTCAAATTCTTGAAGTTATTATGGTTTATGATAATTTACTGTAATAAATAGGGCGATTTTTAAGCGCGTTTCTCTCCTTCTCTAGCCATAAAAACTATAAAACTTGGATTTTTGCTTCGAAATGTTCAAGTTACTATAAAAACTGAGTTTTCCTAAAACCATTTTTTCTATGTTACTCTAAGGATGTCTCGTGGTGATATTAACTATTTTTTTTTTTTTCAAATGACAACCTCATATTTCAACTACGAAATTTTATTTGGATAATATCCCTGTTAATTTTTTATATATTGAAATAAAAATTTAAACGAATAGTTTTTGAATTATTCAAATTTCTGTATTATAGACAATATTCTATTTGACACCCAGACGTATGTCCAAGGTCAGTGGTTCTCAATATTTTTAGGACCACGACCCAAATTTTTCTTCAAAAATCTATCGCCACCCCCCCCCCCCGGTTTTACATTTTTAGAATAAAAAGGTAGTTCTTAAAAATCAAAATTAAATTAATTGGTTTATAATAAATACAATTTTGCAAATGTGCCATTCCATCATTTTAACAGCGGAATTTGATTAAAGACATAATTTTTTGAGAATTTATATAATTAAACAAATTTCTCGTGTTCCCCCAAAAGTTGATTCGAGACCCACTGGTGGGTCGTGACCCACACTTTGAGAAACGCTGTCCTAGGGTATAAACGTATCACGTCGTAGTTATTGTTATTTATGACATTTATTTTGAAAATTAAAAACATTTTTTTTTTTTTTTTGTGTCGTTTAGTTTTTTGACCACGATATCGAGCCATTCAATTTGTCAATAAAATTTAATAATAATTTAGTACATATGTCAATAAAATATGAAATTAAACTTAGCGCGTGCTACACCGAATATTTTTTTACCAACCAATACTACCATTATATAAAAGGAAATATTAAAAACGCTATTGAAATCAGATGTATGCGACTATTAAATTTACTGCGTTAATGCAAATAAATTAGCTAAAAAGTACATGGGAGTGCGCGTAACACTGTACAAATATTTTAATACTAATATATTACAGTAGTATGCAGCTCAGTCCATTTGTTACACGTGTTATATAGTTTACGTTGAAATACAAATTTGTTCTGTTACCAAAAACGGACGAGAATAAAGAAAGAAAAGTATTGTAAGGAAAGCAATAGAAATTTACGAAATAAGAGCTTTAATAAAATGGCCCTTTTTTTTCGTTTTGTTTTTAATATTGAAAAACTCGGGCACTTGAAAAACTTTAATAAACTGCAAATATATTTCATTTTTATATTCCTTATTGAATTGGCCTGTTTTTATATCGAGAAAAATCTTCTTTTTGTTGTTAATAATAAACATATTGCGAAAATAATGAAACTCAGTGTGGATACAAAAAGTAAAAAAAAAAAAAAAAAAATGTACACGGTAACGATGAACGAAAAGTTATTTATTAAAAATTGTTTATATTTGTTTACTCTTAAAATATAATTAATGTGTACATGGAAGTTATATAATACAGCATTCTTGAGAAATAAAATATATGATGCTAATAAAGGTCAAATATATAATATAAAAATAAAATATAACGCATTGTTTGCAAAAGTATTTTATTTTTATTTATTGTAACTATGAACTATCGTAATAGTTTATTAAAGAAATTAACTATGAGGTGCAAAAGAATGTTTTAAATTAATCTGTTTTTTTTTTTTTTATTTTTACAGAAATTGAGTATTTTTGGTCAAAAGGATGAAATCGAAATTCTGGGTAAGCGTTTTTAATATAAACTGTATTATTATATTCATTGAACAATGAAAATATATTTTAATAAATAATGTGCGTGTTGTTTATAATGATTACTAATTAATTTTCAAATTAATTATCATTTAATGCATTAATAACAATAAAAAGCAAACAGTCTGTGACTTCAACCGTATCATCTCTATCAATCCTTTTCTTCTAGTAGGAGACTTTTTTTTTTTTTGCTTATTTTCGACATAGGTTACCTCTCTCTCGATCAAAATCTTCTACTTAAATGGAATATCAAAAAACATTGAAGAATTGAGAAATTCAAAAAATGACCTTTTTAAAGTACAATCTAGAGGCGAATCGGGTTTCAAAAAGTTATTGATCGAAACTTTTGGACAAGTATTTCTATACGAAAAGTCGTACATAGAAAAAAATAAATAAATAAACATCATTGTAAAAACACTAGCTTCTTCACTTCGTTCAGAATCTAAAAAAAAAAAAAAATAATAATAAAAATAAATACAAAAATTTCGTTTAAACGTTACGGTAAATAGATTTGGAAAATTATTGCTCGGACGTTCGGGGGTGTTAGATTAAAATAATATAAGCGTCGGGTAGTCCCCGCGTCGATTTTCCGTGGTGCGATCTAATAGCATTATGGTCGCGCATAACATTACGATCAAAGGGGAATATGTCTAAACCGTGACTAGATTACAAACGGCGGCGCCCCGGGTACACTTGTTCGCGCTCGTATTTCAACGTTTTAACAACGATGGTAAACGGAACAACGGCACGGCGTGTTTCATGTTATTATAATAAAACACCGCGTAATAATAATTAATCTCGTTAAAATAATAATAATTATTCGTCGACACACACACACACGCCTTGTCTGTCCCACGTCTCCACGCGATGAGGCCTATAAATAATTATTATTATTATTATTGTTCACTCTATGATTTAACAGTCACGAACACTGGTTTGTGTTTGCCATCAACAAAATCCGCGAAACGGTAATTTTTCCACGAGTTCATGCGTAATAATAATAATTATTATGGACTGTGCACCAGTGCAACAGCAACAGCAGCACCATCTCTCTGCAAATCTGCTATTGTAATAATATGTTATAAATTATAATATAGTTAAAGGTACCGTTTTCCCCTCGATTTTAAAATTTCAATACATTTATGTTCACTGAGTAATTCAGTGGCGTTCTCAGAATATTTCAATGGAGGGGGATGAAACATTTTTTTAGAAAACGAGTAAAAGTGGTTTCACCGCACAACTCTAATATTAATATAATAATTGCATATCATTAAGTCATATTTATTGTAATTTTTATTAAAACTGTAAACATTTTATAATGACGATGACGTTAATGACAAATCCAAATTAAACTATCGATTTTTCTGAATTCTCATCAGTTCAATCGAGTATCTTCAAGATCAATAGACATGATAAATGTCCAAAATGTTCAAATGCTGTACTTAACTCGAAATCAATTAAATATTTTTGAAATTTTGAAGGAAAATTTTTGTATTCATTTTTATGGTTGGTAAAGGTTTTAAGTTTTTTGCTGCATTATAGGTTTGAATTTATGTTAAAAAGAGATTTTCAATATTACTAAAATTTCGGTAATTGTATATTTTGCAATTTTTTCAACAGTTTTTCCACGATTTTGGAAAAAGTATTGAGAAATTTTAAAAATCACCTCTACAAAGTACTATTTGAGTTCATACTCAAATTTCAGATCTATTTACTGACTGAAATTTTTGGACAAGTATTTCTATACGAAAAAGTGTTTACAGATAGAGAAAAATAATATAAAAATTAACATCATTGTAAAATTATAAGCTTTTTCGGTTTGCTCAGAATCTAAAAATTCATCTTAGGAGGGGATCTATTCCCCATATCCCCCCTCCCCGTGAGAACGCCCATGGAAACAGCAGCACCTCTCTGCAAATCTGCTATTGTAATATGTTATAAATTATAATATAATTAAAGGTTCCATTTTCCCCTCGATTTTAAAATTTGAATACACTTATGATTTAGGGTTTAATATTATGTAACATGACTATATGTGCTGTTCTCTTGGACGAATTTTTATATACATCACTGTATAGGTACAACAGGTTGTAAGGTAAATAGGGGAGGGACGTCCTCCTTCAATATTTCCGATTTCGAAAAAAAAGGAATGAGTTTCACCATTTTTCTTCAACGTAATGCATATTAAATGCAAAATTTTTTAATATCTTCCTGTATTATACAAAAACTTGATCCCAATAACAAAAAAAATTGCTCATTTGGAATCATTTTATTTGAAAGCATTTCAAATATTACTTATCAGTTACAAGTAATTTAAAATGAAACACAATGTATTGCTATATATTTTGAAATAAATACAAATTAAGGATGTTTTTTTTCAATATAAGCTAATCTTTAACTAAGAAATATAGTAAAAATCACTTTTCAAAATTTGCATGTTGGAAGTGATAAACACAGAGTTAACATTTTGCACTTTCCTCCTCCTTCAAAAGTCTGACCCCAGTTGCACTTACACACATTATACCGCTTATTTTGTATAAATTCCTTTACATTTAATAAAAATAATTTTGAGTTTGCTAGTATTCGTTGACCTTCGAAATCATATATTTAAACGCCATGCAGATTTTTTTAATTTAAAGGAGGTAAGTATTGCAGAGCAGGTTTATGACATGGTTTCATTTTGATAATTTTATGAACGAAATGCTTTATTTAGGTTATGATATTTTTTTTAATGTAGTAACCATGTTAATACAATTATATGCAGGCAACATAATCTCCATATATATTACTCATAAATAAATACAATTAAAGAGTGTGTATGTTTGTCCGGATTTACCTTCGAAATGACTGAAACGATTTTGACGGGATTTTTACGGCCAGAGAAAATACGTATATTTTAAAATAATGAAAAACGTATATGTAATTTAATGATGAATTCGGTATCCATGGCAACTCAATGATCCAAAGACAACCTCCATCCTTAATAATTGTAATAATATGAATGATCGTCTCTATCTCTTACTGTTAATTTTTATCCAATTTCAAGAGTAGCTGGAGCAAGATAAGGGGAGGGATGAGGAAAAGGCGGAAACTTTCGAAGAGTGTGAGAGGGCGGAAGAGAGATGTTTGTTCACTATAATTATATTACAGACACATTAAAAAATAATAAAAGGTTAAAACGAGTTTTTACACACGGACGAAGCCGGATTATTCGGTCAGTACACAAATATGTGTTTGTAACATAATCGACTTAACTTCCTCGTCTTGCAGGTACACGTGTGGTTTTATTAATCACGTGCTTAAACACTACTTAGCCGGGTTTAGTATGACAAATTGAAATCGCCGTGCATCTCGACCGTTTATAATATCTCGTTACATTTTGACGTTACAGTGAGCCACTCGTGAATGTGTCCACGCATTCCATTCGAATCGTGAAAATTCCACCGCACCGCTAAGGTTGCCCCCACTAGATTCTATTATTATATTCTCGACCTATTGCGACTGGCGTAGAGTACAATTATTTCAAAATAAAAAATAATTTTTTATGTAGAAATAATAAAATCCTCGACATTTCATGCAGATACGCGTACAGTTATAGATCATTCGCAATGATCAAGAATAATGAGCAATAATGCAATACTCTTCGATCAATCCATTCAATCGACGTCGTCTCGAATAATGACTCGTCGAATTAACGTCATTCCAATCGAAATTTCTGCCGACCATTACGTGCCTTTATGTAATATCATCATCGAAAATCCTTTTATATCGTGTGCATTTCAAAATATAAATAGAATACGTATATATTATACTTAATTTTTATTATCATTTTCCGAATATATGCGACAACAATTTTCGTGTAGTGGGCTATAGACACCTCTTATTCAAATACTAGAAAAATCATTTTTTCCATAAGTCATATTTTAAAACTCTGTTTATACTACTAATTCCAAAAATTTACTCTCCAACATTTTTGTATCATGCAAATAATCTATTTTTCCATGTTCCCAGTCCAGTCGATTTTTGATAATCAAAATTGTTTTTCCTTGAACTTATTATACGATTCTGTTGTTATAGTGATAACGTCGCTGTAGAATCAGAAGAACGTATTAAATATTTTTTTCTTTATTTATTTAACTATTTTTCGTACCTGTAAGATTGCTGGCCGAAGATACAGAACGTATGAACACTATCATACTATTAACCCAGAAACAAAAATATTTATAATTTATTATTTTTGCACACGAAAATAAGATAAATTTAAGATTATCAAAATACATGATTTCTACAAAGTTTTATTCGGTTCAGTACGACGTGTATCTGATTTTATGGTGACAATAATAAACTTCACACGTGACATCTTCTAATAATACGAGCGCACGTATAATTATATTATTATATTATTATTATCATAATCATCATCGCGTCAATCCCCACCCCCTCTCTTTGTAAGCACACCGACGTATTCCCGTGGATAACGTTCTCAGCAGCTGAGACAATCACATAATAACATAATAATAATACGATTAAATTATAAATGTGGAATTATCATCGTAACCGCAACCGCCGCTGTGACAACGATACGAATGCAATCGACGGTCCGCACACAATACGAGCGTACCTTATACCGCATAACCATAGTAATACCCTCGTGATATACCGCGCATATTATATTATTATGATGAGTGCACGGAGTAGGTAGAGAACTGAGAATATTTCGTAGCCATTTTGGTGAGAGCAAGAGAGAGAGAGAGAGAAGAGAGAAAGAGAGAGAGAGAAGAGAGAGAACGAGGATAAACGTTCGCGGGACACGGTTCAGAGTTTCAGACCGCAATTATTAATAGTAAGTTTACAAAATTATAAATGTACATAGTATACTTTACAACCCGCTTCATCGACCGTGGCAGATCTTGCTGCAGTTGCCTTCGGTCGCGATAACATCGATACAAGGTCGATCCCACGGGATAATGATTATAATATTGAACACATTCGATTTCCCCCAGTGGTACCATTTTTAGGGGGGGGAGCAATAAGGGTATTTTCCCTTGTCTGATTTTAAAAGCATTCTAACAGGTAAGTTATCGCAGTTCAATATTATTTGTTTGAGGTGAAAAAACAGACCAGAATTTATAATTATGAGGAAACTTTTTGTACAACTTGAGCTATATTCCAGGAGATTCAATAACTGTGAATAGCAAATTTTATCCTTCAAAATAATTATCTTCTTATATTATTTTATAATAAATACGGAATTTAACAACTATTGCTCTCTAATTTTAAATTAAATGTATTTACTTATATACAACAAATCACAATATCGTGAAGACAAATTGCAATACAAAATATACGATCAAATGATAAGATAACACTAGAATCAAATTCATCAATCATAAATCATAATTTATTATTGCTGGTTATTAGTTTTTACATAGATATTGAAAAATCTAAAAGTAAATATTTCAAACAAAATGGAAAAGTGATGATTCCAACAACAATAACATATTTCAGAAAATAAGTTATCGATATTACTGTCTAATTTTGTTGGAGTATGTTAATCTTCTATCAGGGTTATTAAAGTTCCCCTAATATCCTTCTAGTTTTGCCTAATGGATACCATACTATCACGCATACAAGCGTGTTTGGAAAAAAAAATCATTTAGAGATAGCGTTTTGTTTTTCATCATTCCTTACCGTGTCAAATTTTAAATAGCAATTTAAGCACGCACGGACGTCCCTTCAATTATTAATGATTTCGGCTGAATGTAAGCGTTTTCGAAAAAGAGTTGAATGTCCACAATGTTTTTGACGAGTGAAATTTAACAGATCAGATCTGCAGATAAATTCGTTCTATAAAATAATAATAATAATAATACCAGTATTAAAAAAATTGCTATCGTATAAACCTCTATAGTATAAATATACATATTTTCGGGACGAAAATTTATCACTAGTCCACCGCGTCATCCCTAGCAACGCGCGTAACCCCAAAGTATATAATATATTTCAAGTAACGATATTAAAGGCTCGACGCGTCGATGCCGGGAAACGTTGCGCTGCGAGTGTTTTATAGGCTTATAAATCGTCGTCGGACGCGGAAAATGGAAAATCGGAATAAATAGGTTCGAGAGAGACGTGGCCGGCGGCGGCGGTGGACTTATCGCTTTCGGAGGATCTCATCCGTTGTCCGGCCCTGACGCGCAGCTTTTTAGAATATTCTCGATTTGTTGGTCTAAATCACGTTCACCCTCGTCCTAGGCGTGAAAGAACACCACTGTCTTTCATAGGGTTACGGCGCAATTGTTATCGTCGTTCGCTTTTAAAGAATTGTCTTATTGTCTCACTCTTTCTCTCTTTTTCCCCTGCCACCCCGCACTCGCTGCCGAGTTACGTGTGTCACATCATTTTTCTTCTTTAGACGTTTCTTTGGACATCAAAAGGCGTTAACACACGCTCACCGACGACACGTCTCTTGTCCTACGAGTGCTAGAGAGCGGGTGGAGGTGCAGGTGATATTTTCACCATGGCCTGGGTGGCAGAACGGGTTGGGCGAGGGGACACGGTTTGGAGACCCGAAACCGTCGGAATCGGACATTTTTCAAATTCGCCGTGACAAAATCACCCTCCCCTTCCCCCACACACGGAACCAAATCTCCGGGAGCCCCGACATCCATTTGTTATCCGCAGGTAGTAGACATTAACGACCTGGCGTGGGCGGCCGCGACGCCAACGTGCCACCCCTACCTCCCCTAGTCCGGTCGACATGGCGTTTATACCGGGAGACCCCGTCCCGCCCACAGTGACCGTCGTCCGTTTGCGTCGGGAGAGGGGCGGTGGTGAAGAGACACGATGGTTGTAGACATTTTACAGACCGGAAATATTTCTATTTCCTGTACGACGGCGTTCAGGAATTTAACACGCCACCGGGTTCGTCGAGCGGAAGCGTCTGATGACGTGAAATTTTTACCGGTAAACACATTGCCTTTCCTAAAAAAACGAGTTGAATACTTGTGATTCGTGTGTTTGTATGTGTGTGTTACTGTCCACCTGCTTAGAACCGTTGCTGCACGTAATTGTCGAAATTACGGTAACGACGACGTAAAGCTTTCACCGTATTTCTTTTTTTTTCCCCCAAAAAAAATAAAAATAAATGTTTTCCTACCTTTGTGAAGATTCACGCGCATAATTCCTCCGTTTATGTGGGCGGAAAACAAATTACTGAGAAAAAAAAAACAAAGAAAGAAAAACACTATTTTCAGACAGAACGCGTTACGTATACAATTATTACATTCCATGAATTGTTTTTCGTTACACTCAACAGTATAAACTATTCAATAATAGAGTTAACGAAATTCGTTGTGTTAAACGATGGTCTTATCCGGTAGCAAATATTTTTAAAAAAAATGTCATATCATGTACTCAAAATTTGTTTCCTGATCAACATTCATAAAAATAAATTATTGTCACGTATTTATTAAAGCATCAATTTAATTACAATAATCAGTGTAAGGTAAATGTAAAAATGCTAAAAAGTATTGATGTGGATCAAAAATATAATTATTAATCAAACTTAAATTTAAATATAGTCTATATTAAATTTGTAAACATCCATAATGGAAAGTGAGGTATAATTTATACTCACTGTTTAATCCATTTTTTTTTTCAATGTTAAAAGATCTCATCAGAATTCATAATACTTTAGTAAAATTTTTTATACAAACAGGTTGTTACATTGTTCGTAAATGTGCCAAGCTTCTTTTTAAAATTGTTGTAAAATTTACATTTTTCACTCGATGAAATCGAATAGTTTTTAAAATACAAATGATAGACATCGTCTATAGACTCTTTCGACTAATAATTGTGTGTTTTCATAATTGAGTGGCTCGTTTCCAAAACTGATTGTGTTCCTGCAAAAAAACAAAAAATAATTATTTTGATATCATTATTTAAAATTTTCGTGATAAATACATCGCTTTAATTTAGTCTTAAAATGAATTTCCAAACCTCGCGTGTTCCTGTTAGAGTAAATTTAAAATTAATCTTCAGATCCATAACTTTTTGTCTTCAATCAAATTTTGTGAAAAAAAATGAGACAATTAATTGTTTTGGAAATAAGCTACTCAATTCGTCAGTATCAGAGACGAAATACATATAACACGTATATTTACAAATTTTTACTACTTAGTCCGAGAAAAGTCGAAATCACACCCTTTTGCATATTATTACACTAGCCCTCGGGCCGACGGATTGGAACGTCACCACCGACCGAGTAGTCGTCGTCGCCGCCGCCGTGAAATCCCGACAGTTCAACCGGAAAGCGAACGCGACGACGACGACGACGACTCGAATTATTATTTCGTCCTCAGGCGGTGGTGTTCCGCCGTCCGCACGCGTTGTTTACACCGTTGTTTACACGCATAAACGTAATATACACGTGCGCGCACTATACACAGCGGCCCGGAAACTTCGTAAACGGCGGCGGCGGTCGTATTGAATAAAATATAGCAGCCGCGGAGCGATTGTTGCGCTGCGCTGACGGCGGACGTGTCGACGGCCCCGCGGGCGATTTAATAACAACCGCGTACCCGGTATTAGGTATAAGTAAGGTGGTTACTGTCGCGCGTAGTCGGCCAGTCGCAAACGGAATTTACGAGTATTTTAATAACCGTCTAGATGTGTACTGCTATATTACGTCGTTCGCGGCGGCGGCGGTAAACTTTCTCCGCCCGGCCAAAGGCGGCGGCGGCGGCGACAAGACGTTCACGTCATTACCACCACCGCCCGAGATTTAATTACCGCAGCCAGTGGCGTTTTCGGCTTTTCGGCCCCCCCCTCCCCCCGGTCCTACCCTACGATTTTTTCGTTTTTTTTTTTTTTTTTTTTTTTCATTTCACGTTCCCCCGGGATGCCCTCGTGTTGGATTCGGTCTGATCGGCGGCGGCGTTTAAGAGAAACCATCAAAACAGGGGCCACGGGCCTCTCTCGAAATTTTAGATTCTTAACGAAGTGAAGAAGCCAATGTTTTTACAATGATTTTTATTTGTTATTTTTTATGTGTACAACTTTTCGTACGGAAATACTTGTTCTAAAGTTTCGATCAGTAACTTTTTTTGAAACCGGATTTGCCTCTAGATTGTATTTTAGAGAGGTCATTTTTTAAATTTCTCAATTCTTCAATTTTTTTTTTTTTTTTTGGAAAAAACTACCCAAAATTTGACAAATACGACTCGGAAACCACAATTTTTTGATCCGAATTTTATAAAAATTTAAACATAGATAGAAAATCCTATAAAAAAAATTTTGGC
>JAIPRM010000277.1:23624-65093 GCA_025469315.1 Stegophylla sp. TES_Ste_2020 | reverse complement strand
CAATACATCCACAAGTGTACATGCCTCTCGAAGGGCGAAGATTACCCAAGGTGCGAAGTGCGTTCTTTTTTTTGTTCGCCGCGCGAGAAAATCCACTTGAAACAACTAATAAAAATGATATTCCACGGTAGTCAAACAATAATAATTATGTAAAATTCACACATACACACACGTACACGCGTCACATACTGATCGTTTACGAATACTAACACGATCGAAAAATAATTAATCGCTCGAATAAACGCGCGTTCCACGGCTCGACTTTCTCTTGCTAAATTTCCTCGCGCAGATTTCCCATTCGTACCAATACTTCTGTATAATACCGAAAATGTATTTTATTTTATTCCCCCCCCCACTCACTACGCACCCTTCTATTCCGTTTGCGCTCCGTCCGCGAAAACCTTAATAATTGTTCGAGTACTCGATTTTTCGTCACGACGCAGTTGAAGACAAGCGCGAAATGCTCGGTCGTTTAATATGCTTCAATTAAAAAACAGTTTTTCATTATTCGAGGGCGCGAGCGCGCGCTCTTTACCACATTCCACTCGGCGGGTCCACTCGAACCGCGGCGTTTTTCTTTTTTATCACGTCAATTTCAAACAATAAATACCGCGTGGTGAAGTGCGTACTCCGCGACGGTTTAATTTTCTTTCGACTTTTCGTCGAACAACTCCTCTCTCACTCGCACGCAACTCCCTACTTTGTGCACTACTTCTTTTCATTACCTCCCTCCCACCCATACGCATTTCCCTCGCTTTCGATACGCCGCGCGTTCACGCAACGAGTATAATCTTCCGTTTTAATTCTACGTCAATACTGGCCGCGAGAAACGTGACTTGTTCACACGGCGACGGTTCGAATCGGAAATTACCCCGTTACCAGCCACTAGGAAAAAATCGTCGCCTAGATCCAGCGTTTCTCAATAGGAATGTTATCATCGCCGAGTACCACTCGCGTTTATGGAGGCAGGTACAACCCAAATTCACAAAACTTACAATTAAATACACTTTTTCGAATTATTATTTTACTGTGCGTTTAAGTATTGTAAATAGGACGTAAAAATGAAATGAAATAATACATAATATTATGTGTTACGATCGTAAATTGGTGATAAATTATTTTGCTAGTTTAACACTTGCAGGTCATGTTTTATGTTTTTTTTTTTTTTTTAATTACTAATTGGGACTAAACATAGCCAAAACAGTTCGTCTAAAATATAATGTAGAATTGATATAATTGTTATTATTATGAAATTATGATTTAGGATTTCAATATCCCGAGGGACTTCGGGGTCACCGATAAGTTTTGATAGAGGTCCTGTTTTATACAAAATCGCCCACGGACATTCTCCGGGTTCGTGGAAACTTTTAATGACCATTTTTTTTTTTTGCTAATGCTCGTTAAAACGTACCGAATTTTCGTAAATATGCGTTTATCCGTTGCTGTACAAGGAACGAAACAGTATATTTCGGATATTTCCGTCGAAATTTTGTACCGTTTTGAAGCCCACCCATGGTAGCACGTTTATGATGGGGGGAGGAGGGTAGCCGTGAACTGGTTTCTATTACGCAGTGCGTCCTCTGGGTAGCGGAATAATCGGGTAGAATTCGACAAAAACGTCTACACAATCGGCAGCTGGTGTTGAAGTGACCTGAGAAATTTCCGCTCATCAATAGTTTTCGTTTCACCGAGAGATCTATAGCATACTACGCGCGCAATTGAATTCGGAGACCGTTCAAATTTCCGCCGAAAACAGTGTTTCCTCTGCGCAAAAGACGCGTTTCATTGTTACAAAGTTAATTTAAAATCTAAAACCACTACGCTGACGGACGAAGTAGTAGTAGTAATAGTAGTAGTAGTAGTAGTAGCAGTAGTACGTTTTCGATTTTGTTCCGGGGGCGCGGTCGGAAAGGGAAAACGATTCGGGAAGAACCTCCCCCGACCGGCTTCCGGCACACCGCCGAAAGTCCGCGAGTCGACCGCTATTATACGCCGTCCGTCCTCGCGTCCGGCGTCGTCATATGATATTAATATAATAACAACACACCTATATACGCGTGCATTACTACGGTACAATGGTCGTCGTCCGTGGACCGTCCGAATTGATCACGATATTCACCGCGGCGGCGCATCGTAGAATAGCTGAATGTACGTTCTATTTTAACAATGGTATGATGTAATGAGAAGATAATCGCGTGTACCGGCAGTAGGCACACTGTTTATGTTTGATTTTTTTTTTTTTTACTGCAATATTATATTATTTATTTTTTGATTTTGTTCAAAAGATACTCGCAACAACGGAAAATAACATTGACCTACCATACCGATTTTAGACATTCTGAAGTATATTTTTTCTAAATTGTAATGATTAATGTTCTTCTTTTTTTTTAGGGGGGGGGGTATTCATACGTTGTATCTAACCAAAACACTTTAATGAAGCAAAAAATGGAAGAGACAAATACCGAAAATAGTACAAACAGTATATAGTAGGAAATTTAAATATTTCAATTTCTACATCCGACTATTCGGCGGTGACATTTTCACGTTTTGTTACGATGCAGATATTCGTTGAATAATAAGCACGTCAATTTACTGCAGTGAACCTCTATTTTGAAATATACAAGTTCTGAATTCTGAATTCAATACTTCAGGTTTTTACATTGTTGCATTTTTAACTTCTTTCCAACCTATGGATTTGCTGCCAAGCAATTTATAAATTAGTTTCATGCTATACTTCACAATTTTCGTCGTTTTATAACGATTTTATTGCAATTTAAATGATGGTTCATCACTACTTGAAATATATAGTTGAATTTAATATATTTGTGTTAACATCAAATGTTTAGAAAAATAATAAGTTGCACTCGATTTTCAATTAATTGTGTCAAGAATTTTGAAGGAAAATTTAAATTAACTAGAAATTTCAAATATTTTAATTTTTTCCGAAACATGGTAAATATGTTTGGTATCTTTTTAAGTCTGTATTACACTATTATTGATTAAAGATTACAATTTAAAATTTTCAGCACTGTTAGATCTAGGGTTACGGCCAAATTAATAAACAATTAGATTCCTTAAAAATTTAGCATTTTATTTTTATTTTATCATTTAAACTTAAATTTGAATTTGTTTTTCCAAACTGTTTTTGGAAAAAATGTTGAGAATTTCAAAAACAAATTTCTCAAGTATCATTAGGCATCATACGAAACTAATTTAGCTAATTTCTCATATATAAAGTATGTGAATGAACATTTTGGATAAGTTTTACAAAACGAAAAAGTATTTTTATAAAAAAAAGGAAATAAAAACCCAAAGATCATTTAATTACCATTAACTTCTTCGCTCCCCACTCAGAATCCAAAATTATGATTTAAATGATCATTTAATTGTTTTATCACGTGTATACTCAGCTCAATATCCACTGGTTTTACCCCCTTCTCATGTTTCTGTCAAAACATCAGTTGTCATCCTCACCCTACGCCAGCACTTCCTCCTTCCAAACCCTTCACTCTTCCGTTACTACCCCACCCCTCCCTCCTAACACACGAACCGACCAATGTGACAAAAATATTATATAGAAAACAAATCGAACGTGATTACGAATGATCGTTTTGAATGAAAAATGAAAAAAAATATAAGTTAAAAACAGAATATATTATACACGAACCGTTGTGATTGTGGTGAGGGGGGACACACGACAAAAATATAATAAACGCCGTCATCAACGAGGTGTGGCATAAAACGTCAAAGAGTATAAATCGTATTTCTCAGGGACCGATAAAAAAAAAAGAAACAAAGAGAAACAAAGAATAAATCTTAAACGAAAAACGATCGATCGAAAACGTAAATAAATGTGCAAATTACCATTTAATGGACGACTGTGTTTGGCTACGAATCGCACGATAATTACGGTTTTATGAAAAATTATTGAGTTCAACAATGATCAGAGTGAAATACATTTCAAAGAAGCAAAGAAACGAAGAGGAGCAAAGAATACCCATGGTATGTAGAATGTCCGGCTTTTTAAAATTGTATTAATGTCATATTTCAATATATTTAATTTATTTATATTTTTTATTATTAATAATAATATTAATATCATCGTATCACGTCTCGTTTAGGGCACAACATTAAGACATAACATCCGGCACACTGTGATTTTCTTTTGTAAAATTGCAAAAAAAAAAAAAACAAACATGTTTTCGAGATAACATATATACATAAGCGCGTAACTGCTATTATAATGGTGCAGAGTTGTATTTAAGCATTAATAAAATATTCGTTCCCGGGATATTTTCAATATACTATATATATTTTTATTCGTGTGCCCGGTGTAAGCGATATTGGCTCTGGGACGACGACGTTTAAATAATATTTATTAACTAGCCGCGGTGTGGGGGGGGGGGTGAAATCAAACGAATATTATGTTTATTTCGCATACGGGGACTTGCCATCGTGTACCAGAGAGTCCCAGCGTCAACGTCAACGTTCTTTGTCGAAATTTTCGAAACTATTAATGACATAAAACATAATAATTAACTAATAACTAAACATAACATGACATAACTAAAATATTAATAACACGCGAACACGTTTTCACCGTTCCTTTTTCGCCATTCACGACCGCCGCGTTCCGTGCAGATGTCACACCGGACGTATTTGCCTTAGGGCCCGTGAGTGTCGGTGTCATGTGCGAACGGAAATGGTCGTCGTCGTGTCGGAACGAGTGGGCGAGAGGCCGTTTACCGCGTTTATCGACGACGTTCTACGCAGAGGTTCAAAAAATATCCAGAATCGGACCGTTTCCGCAGGCTGTACGCATTATGCCGTTTTTTTTTTATAGTTCCCGCGAATAACATAATAATAATAATAATAATAATAATAATATACACTATTTTTATACCGACGTCGCGTGGTAAGGCCTCGCGAGACGTTAGTCGTTCGGTTTTTATTTCGTTCGTCAGAAGAAAAAAAAAAAAAAAAACAATAAAAAAATCGTCGTAATACCTAACGACGCTCTCTCTACAACTCCGAGTATAACAATACAATATAGTGCTGATAT
Source organism: Stegophylla sp. TES_Ste_2020 (assembly GCA_025469315.1). Classification (NCBI taxonomy): domain Eukaryota; kingdom Metazoa; phylum Arthropoda; class Insecta; order Hemiptera; family Aphididae; genus Stegophylla; species Stegophylla sp. TES_Ste_2020. The sequence continues at coordinate 60,031 of JAIPRM010000277.1, read as the reverse complement.
ACTCGGATTATATTTGTACGGAGACGTTTGAAGCGTCATTACCAAAGTGTTCATAATGTTATTAGAAAAAAAAAAAAACATTTCGTCCGGTTATGTATGTATATTTGGTTTTTAAAATCTAATGAAATGTTTTGGAAAAATTATTGTGTAATTATCACTGATAATAAAAACATGGATTGGACACGTATTCAATTGAAGCCACTATATTTTGAGGTCCTAAACTGATAAAAAATTGAGGCCGTTTTGAGTTTACGTTTGGATGGTAATTTATTTGAATCGGCATGCTTTTATTAACCTATTTGCCAATTATTCTTGTTGATAAAAGAAAATCATTTAAATAATATACATTTTATTTCATTAAATTGTTTTGTTTCCTGGTGGTACATACAACACACTGGCATCACCTACCACCGTTTGTGAACAAACGGCCCCAATTTCATAAAACTTGATAATCGCTGATAAGACGCTGATTGTGACGAAATAAAAATCCAAATTTTTCGACAGAATTTTAATTCAATATATATATATATATTTTTGATATGTACTTTTCGTTAAATTCACAACGCGAGGTAGAGGCGCTTATTTTGTTTTGTGTAAATTATTTTCATCGTTTTGCTAAATTATCAAAAATATAATAATTTAAAACTACATTTAAAAATGTATGCATATGTGTATGTTGCTAACAAACATAACATTCATAATTTATTTACTATACATAATGTACACGCGTATTCGTCGTAAATTTATTATTATTGTTTGTGTATTTATCTATATATATATATATATATATATATATTAATATGTGTGCGAGTGTGTATAGTTGTAGTATTTATTAATGTGTTTTGCCAGTACAATAAATTTCGTCATAAATGTTTCCTTTACGTGACATGATTTATGACGTTTTTCAATACCATATGAACGGTGGTTATGAACGCATAATAGTGACAAAATGACCTACATAAACACTTTAATGTGTGGCTTAGAAGGGTTCTTTGTAAACTAATTTAACTGTAAAACCTACCGGAATAATATAATATAATATAACATTGTGTGCATAGTACGCGCGCGGTGTGTGTGTGTGTGTGTGTGTGTGTGTGTGTTATTAGTATATTAAACGGTTACATACCACTACGCCGACACCCACTTTGCCGACACCTAGTTTGACGACAAAAATACAGGTTTTTAGCAGTTTTTATAAAATTCCCAGTTCGCCGACACCCAACTCGACAATACCCAGTTTGCCGACAGAAAAAATATGATTTTACAAAATTCCCAGTTCGCCGACATATTATATTATTTAACAGTATCATTATTATTAATCGTGCAGTTAACAGACACAGGCCCAATATTTACGCACTCATTAGAGAAATAAAAAATCAACAATAAAACTTTGAACTGGATATTTGTGGTCGACAAATGGGAAATACCAAACCCAAATCAAGGTTGAAATATAGAAAAATTGAAGAACGACTAAAAAATCTCAAAGATAGGTAAATAAAATGGTGTAATTTATCGCTGTAAGTATAAAAAGCTATTAAAAAAAAAAAATATATATATATATATTTCAGATTAAAAGAAAACGAGATTACTCTTATTGAGTATATTGATGCGGTTAAATATCACCTCGTTCGTGGTTCGAGTTGAACGCATAACTAAAAATAATAGTATGTTGTAGTATAATAATTATTTTTATACTTAATATTTTAAAACTTTTTTATACCTAATATGAAATATTTTTCTTACTTTGTTTATTTTATTTTGTATTTCCTATATCTGGGTGTCGGCAAAGTGGATATATGCTAATTAGTTGTCGGCGAACTGGGTGTCGGCGTAGTGGGAAGCCCCCTATTAAACACCGAGCGCGTTCACAGTAAACAATAAACCGTGACAATGATGTTTTTATTATTTCCAATATAAATATGAATTCGCCACCGACAAAAGTACACCAAGCCATGAGTACCAATAGTACAATAATTAATAATTATCGTCACTGCAACGCGACCGTAATATACTCTTTTCATTAACGTAAATACAAAAACTACGATAATATTGCGTTGTTAACAATATTTTACACATTTGCACGCGTCGTGATAATAATATTCAATCGTATTATGATATTATGTGAACATAAGTATTCGAATGTTGAAGTTCTTTTGAAGTGCAACAGAATACGTGAGTTTGTGTTGAAACTATGTTTTGGTGAAATAGACACCATAGCAGTACCAAACACCGAATAGAAAATAATATCATAAAATGCGTTCGGACAGAACGTTGTACGCGAATCTTAAGTGTAATGTAGACACAAACGCGTAGTTTCCGATGTGTATCCGGATTTCAGAGTGAACCTTATGCCTATGACGTGTTTGTTTAATTATTCCACTTTGGATTCGGGGAAAATCGAAGGAAATGCGACGAATGCACGGAAGTATGATGTGTGTAAACACATCGATAAAATAAGAATAATGCTGTTAAAATGCCGAAGAACCAAAAAAAAAAAATACGAAACACGATTTTAAATTCAAAGAAAATCTTTTTATAAAATGAAAATAAATTTATTAAGTTTTTCGACTAAACCGATGTAAGAAAATTATTGTAAATATTTCCAACGAAAACATTGAGTATAATTCTAAATTTGAATAAACAACGTATGGAATACATTTACTACACTGTGCGTGAGGGTGTATTTTTATGGCAGGGGTCGCGGAAGCATATGTTTGACTATTGCTTTGTAAACTTTGTTAAAAGTAGTAAATTTTTGTTCGTGTCCGTAAACTTTATCAAAATGTATCAGCTGTCGATAACAAAACAAATGTGGTCAACTTTAGTTCTATTGTATTATGTTGCGAGTCATCACAAATCAATGTCATATATTTACTCCTACACTACAGAGTTATTCCCGAAATCGTTCAAGACGAATGTTTGTGATCTATAAAACGACACTTCGATCAGAATGCTTATACGAAATGTTGTCTTGTAGAATCAAAAAACCAAATGCATTGAAAGACAATATATAATTCAGAGAATGTCATAAAAATAAAATATTTTGTCAATATATTTACAACGAGGAAAATAGCACCTTAATGTCTACTATTAATGGACAATGTTAATAATTTTTTAAGTGAAATATATTTTAATAATTGGGTTAGAAATTTAAAATAATTGTGCACAGTATAGATCTATTTTCGGAGAAATTATTAGGATGTATTATGATTTTATATTATGTATTGCTATATTCTAGTACGAGTGGATGCTTACAAATACAAAAAAATACACGGTGTCCCATTACGATATGACAAATGCAATAATTTTTCTTTTCTTAATAATTTTGCACGTGTGAGAACATTTTCAAAATGTTCGCACTTACTGCCGAACCGGTAACTCTTTCCCCCGGAGCTCTCAAAATTTCGGTAATTTAAACATCTCATCCCTCCCCAATTGTCCATTACGCCGGTGAAACCCTACAAGAGGAGCACTGAACGTAACGTGAGAGTGTAATATAAAATATACTTCTTGAAATATCGATTTTCTCAATAATTATTTAATAAAATATAATAATTAGTTTTTTGTGTTGGATTTTGAAATTATAATGCATGTAGTATTGTTCAGTCTAATGTTTTGTTTTTTATATCGTGAAACTGATTCAAAATTTCCTACCTGCCATTTTTGAATCTGAATTCGATTCTAGATGGTGCTTAAAAGAGGCCTCTATTTCTTTTTTTAAACGCATTTAAAACATTTTTTTTTTTTTCGCCAACCATTATATTATAACGTCCTAAATTCCAAAGCGAACAGTAACCGAGCGTGGCGTACAATTTCGCCCTCGTACCGTATCGAGGAGAGAGAAAAACAAATGGGGGGGGGGAGGGAAAACAAAAAAACGAAAAAATTAAAAAAAAACTATAGCGTCCGGGCGGCCCTGTTCCCGAGGGATTTGTTTTTCGGCGCGTACCACGTCCGGGCGGGCGGTGGCGGCGACGGTCGGTCGGGCGAAGAAACAATGAAGTGAAACACAAATCGCGGTCGGTGTGTGAGGGAGGGGAAGGGGTGGGCCGTGAGAATTCGAACGAAAACACAAAAGGAATACTAGACTTGGCGGTGGCCTGGCCCGCGTGCCGGACAACGGCGGGCGATAAATCTCGGCCGGAATTATACGGTCGGTCGGATCCGCTCGCGCGTGCGCTGTTCGCTTACGAATTCATATCACACGCCGGGGAACGGTCAGAAGGAGAGAGGACCGCCGTCGTCAGGAGAGGCCAAACGCGCGTCTGTTCTTACGGAGGAGTTTATTTCGCGTAAAAGTCGGCGATTGCGGCCGGACGGTTATAAACGACCCGGTTAAAAGCCGCGCGCGCCGGTCGACGGAGAAATAATAATAATAAAAAAAAAAATTAAAAAATTAATTATTGCCCGCCACAGCGTATTGGTATGCCGTTTGCGATCGCTTTTTAACCGTTCCCCCCGACGCGAGCACGACCACCTCGCGCCGCGCCGATCACGACGTGTATAGATAACGTTCGACGCGTGCGGGTTTTGCGAAACGGCCGCCGCCGGAGAAACGGTACACCGACACGCGCACACAGCCCGTATTTTACACGCACACATTGACACACACACACACACACACACACACACATATATATGGAAGGAAATAAAACCGCTCGAAATTAAGCCCGTATGGACCATAATCGCACACGGATGCTGCGCTCCCGAGTTTCCCATACAGCCGGTTTCGCCGCGGCTACAGCTGTATTCGAATTTTTGCTTCTCGGTGTATGGTTAAGTAAAAACGACAATGAAATATTTGTTTTTAAAAAAAAAAAAAAAATAATTAAATTTTAATTTTTAAGAATGAAAGTAAATAAACGGATACCTATGATACCGAAAAAGAATCGTGCTGTATAAATAGTTTTTGTACCCTCAGACAAATATATTCAGCATAAATACTGATTATTTTATGGTAAAACTGGAAGGGAATATCCAAATGTTTGTATTTAATTTTATTTTTCATTTATTGAGCGATGAGTGGGATAACATTTTTTGCATTGAATATTGACTAATTTTAATAATTTCAGATTCAGAGTGAGCGAAGAATCTAATGTTTTTACAATAAATTTGTATTTTTATTTATTTGTATTTTTTATGTGTACACGTTTTCTTCACATAGAAATACTTACCTAACAGTTTTGACATGCGACTTTATGAATATGAAATTTTTCTCTACGTGGCATTTTTCAGTAGTTGTTATTTGTTGAAATTCTCAATAGTTTTTCTAAAATAAGGGAAAAACTACCCAAAATTAGATATAAATACCTTTAAAACCGTGATACACGTGCATTATAAATATTTCAAATGATCGTGAAAATTATCAGAGGAAACCGTAATATTATAATAACGATAAGTTGTGTGCTTAAAACAGTTCGTTAAGTTTATTGTAGGAAATTGTTTTTGCCTTTCTTCGGTTTTCTATAGGACAGAAAACTAATAGCTTTTTATAAAATTTCACTGTGAACGTTTTTCGAATCGTATGTGTTTGTGTATCAAAATTTATTTGAGCGCACATTTTTTTTTATTTGTTTTATTTATTATTATATCGTTTCCATTTTTTAACGACAGATCTAAATGTTTATATATTGATGACAAATATATTCTATTCTATGGTTTGACGACCACAAGTAACCACCCGATAACCTTATCCAATGTTTTTATATTACACGAATGAATTCATTAATACTTATCTATGCGTCATATTGTTGTAATGAATTTTAAATGCGAGAAAATACAAAATGACAATAAATTGTATTATTTGCGTCTATTTATTTATTTTTTAAATATTGTATTTTCAACAATAACACGGTTATTATTTCCAACGCTGGAATATATTATCATAATGTACTATCGCGGTGGCGAGTCGGGGGATACGCGTATATAGTAGACAAAAACAATCTTCCACGAAACAAACTTTAGTGGAAATAAAGTCAAGAGATTTGGCACGATTCCTTGAAACAACAAAGGCGTTTAGAGTTTGTGCTCTTATATATAATATATCTTTCTATTCCACGCGCTAATAAATTGAATATATTTTTACGCATTATTTAGATTTTATGAATAGTCTCCCAGTGTTTTCGCTGTCCTTTATCTAAAATACGCAGTCTGTAGAGGAATAAATAATATTTTAATGCGCAAACGAATAATAATAATAATAATAATTCACTGCGCCAGAATATTGTGATAAACAATTAAACACACAAGTAAAATATTAATTATAATAATACGTGCGTGTTAATTAAAATTTTAATTAAATTAAATTTCCCACCAGGTCTTACGCCTTTACTCAATATTTTCCTCTACTGTATTTCCAAAATATTATTTTATTTCTTATAATTTCACACTGACAATCGTAATAAATTGTTCATTATTTTCTTCGAATCGACATTTACCAATGTGATTTGGAGCCGTCATGAAAAAATGGAAGACTAAAATACGACTGTACTCATAACGCAAATTAATATTATAGAAATATTGTTACATTGCCTTTTGTTTTAATTTCTCATAGTAATTTTCAACTCTAGGTACTATTTTCTTCTGAAAATAGTACTAAAATTTATAAACTTACTAATAACTTAGTACCTATACCTACTCGTAACTGTAAAATATGAAATAGAGTAAAATCAAAAAATCATTAGGATTGAAAATAGCGAAATATTAATTTGTTTGTAATATGATTCAGAACTACGACGAGATCGAATTAAAAGAAAACAATACGTACAGTTCGATTACAGTCACTACATTCATACACTGCCGACTGTCGGTGCACATCACTGTTTCATTATTATACAGTGCGAATCAGTTAGAGCTGTCGAAAATTTAGAACGAACGTTGGAAATCATTATCGAATAAATCCATATTGATTTTCGTAGAACGACGGACGAGATTTGAGTGTGAAAAAACCCTGGAGAGAACTCTTTTCCGCGATGGAAATTGGACAAAAGAGGAAAACCAAAATCGTTGGCACGCGTGGATAAAAAAAAAAAAAAAAAAAAAAACTCGTTCCGACAACAGGTTTAAACTTAATGTTATCCTCATTAATCAATATTAATTAATGTATGAAGTCACTCACCATCCGGTACCGCTGACGACGCCATCAGAAAACCTACGCAGGCCGCGCCGGTGCCGTGGCCCATCAGCGTCACGTTGCTGGGATCGCCGCCAAACACGGCGATATTCTCCTGTATCCAGTGCAAAGCCGCTATCTGGTCCATGAGCCCGTAGTTGGACGGCGATTTGAGATGCTGATTGGAGTTGAGATTGAGAAATCCTGTATTGTATAAATAAAAAACCACTTCGTGTGAAAAAAAAAATAAGAAAAATAGTAATAATAGTAATAGTACGGAGTAATAATAATAGTAATAATAATAAAAAGAGATAAACGGAGACAATGCAACATTGATTTACAGCGAGCAGACACGAGCTTAAATCCGGCAGCCATTTGTTCGTGATGTAAACTTAAAGGGCCACGGGCGGTCGGGGGCTGGGGAAGTATTTTTCGTTGATACGAAAATGCGAGAGAACGCGAGAACGGAGCGGTGCGGGGGGGGGGTTTGTTTCACATTGAGCTCCTTATTCCCTCACCCTTCTTTTCCCATCCCTCTCCCGGCCGTTAAAGTGTAGTCTTAACGGGGCGGATGTGACTTTAAGGCAAACGGAGGAAGTGAGAGAGAGAGAGAGAGAGAGAGAGAGAGAGAGAGACTACTACTACACATAATCCATGACAATAAATGCTACTGGGAATTCGGCTCAGTAGATGGTTACCAGATGATATCGACGATGAGTAACGATGGCGACAAGTGATGAGTGAAAATACTTTTGGAGACGGCCGTTTTTTAGAGACTCATTAACTTTGCTTTTCATAACGTAAATGTCGTGTGTCACGAGAACGATCGAATCGAGAATATTGTTTCGACCTGCAACGTTTAACGTTTGAAAATATTTACGTGTAGTTCGTCATTTCTGTTGACAGGAACATTATGTTTTCTAATAAAACAGATATCAATGTGGTATATTACATTAAATTATTCGAGAAAAAAAACTACGTGATTTGTAAATATAAATATAAGAAACTACAAATGTAATGAGTACAATTGTTATTCATTTGGTTTGCATTAATAATACGAACGGTTTCGATTTTAAAATTAATTAGTTCCAAAAGCTATGTAAATTATCTTTACAAACTTTATTCAAATTGCTATAGATTACAATATTTTTTTCACTTCATTATTTTCAATGCGTTACATGATATAGTTATTAGTTAAATAATATAGTTATTTACTTAACATTTATTTTCAACACAAGATAAATTCTAACAAATTAATATTCAAGCTGCTAAGCATTCTAGTAAAATATTGAATCATTTACTTGGCTTATGGCACGCACGTATTACCACTGTAGTAATTATTACATTACATTTATATCGAGATTAAAATATCAGTTAGCAAAGCATTTTAAGTGGAAAATTGCAACCGGATATAAATTGATAAATAAATTATCAAATCAGTCATTTGCTTACGGCCTTACTGAGAGATTAGCTTTAATTATCATCTGTATTCAACTCACTGTTTTCTATTTTTGCAAAAAGAAAACACTTAAATATAGCTATTTTATTACGAAAATACGAAAATAACAAAAACACTTAAGAGTTAGTTGATATTATGCAATACCTAAAGACAAATAAATTGTCAAAAATTTAATGGAGAAACAAAATTCTATGTTTTGTTCATTCATTGTAAATATTTAGAAATTATTTGGCGAATCCGTAATAAATAATAATTTATGAAATAAGTCTACTTGTACTAGTTGTACTCACTTAATAATGTATACACAAACGACATTTTTTCACATTTATTTATATTTATGAAATTCAGTTAATGTTATTTTTTTTATTTTTCAAACTATTATCGTTATCCCGGGAATAAAAATATTTCGTTATAACTCGATGGAAGAAAGTAGGCACTTATGTAAAAAAAAAAACCGCTTCAAACTGATTTTTAACTATAGAAAACATTATTTAAAAATAAAAACCAAGTATTAAAAATACATTTAATGGCAATAGAATAATATTATGTGCGATTAAATATTAGCCGAAATTAATTTTAAGCTTTTAACATTTTGTACAAATTTTAAAATAAAATATTCAATAATAAACTAATAATAATGTCATAATTTTAAATTATATTTACTTATATTTGTATTAATTTGAAAAAGAAAAAACTGCACGTGATATTGTGAGAGGAGTGTGTGTGTGTGTGTGTGTGTGTGTGTGTATGTGTGTGAAAGATAAAGAGAGAGAAAGAGCAAGATAATACTAATAATTTCGAACAGTCAATTAACTGCGACGTAATTATACGTTCGCAGATTGGTTTGATTTTATATACCTAAGTACTTAATATTCATCGCTCATTTCCAGTGACTTTGGTCTTTGATCACGTGACTTTGATCACTTCTTGCGACGTGGATTTAAATAATAAACAACAAAACAAAAATGTTTCGTGCGTTGTATAATACTATACAGTAACATACGTATTACGTTAAATGTTTGAATACTGATCGACTTCGGATACTTTTTGTTTTGCAAACAACGATTGCAAACGAATATTGTTTTTTATTATACTTATCGAAAAAAAATATGAAAATTACCAATTGCCGTAAAATGTGTTTCTGCAAGGTACAAAAATATATTTTATAGTATTTTAATCGGTGGTTAAAAATTACCAAAAAAACGTAATTCGTGTCACGTAGACTGTTTATTCGAAAATTGTTTCAAAACGAAAAATAATAATTGTTAAGTATTTCGGTGGAATATTGAAAAGAGAAAAAAGTTTTCAGATGTATTTTTAAGCTAATATAAACGGAAATAATATGTTCGTTGCCAGTCCGCGAGGACGTTCACTGCAGATGTTTAGTTCAAATGTCTCGTCTCGGGTCCATTTCCGTCGAAACGAATCTCATTTAAAATTCAGATTTTTTTTTGACCACTTCATTTATTTTGTGACATACCGAAAATAAACAAACGGAATTTTATTTTTGTTTTTGTTTTTTGTTTTTTTTTTTTCATAAAAATGCAACGAAACGATTGAATATGAGATGGTTTTGACGCGTTAAAATGAACGTTTTAAAATTGATTTTTTTTTTTAATTTTTTCCAACAAAGTCGAAACAGAACAAACATTTTATCACTACTCGCAGCGGGTTGTCCGTAAATCACGAACTAAACGGACGTGCATTTATAGTTATTATTATGTTTGTTATTGACGTCAAACGCGAAACCAAAAAAAAAAAAAGAATAAAAAAATATATTCCAGTCGATACAGGCCGACGACGTTTTCTTTCCCCCCCCCCATCGAACGGAATGGCCACCCCGGACAATGTGTATTGACAAAAAGGACTGATGGAAAACAACGCAGTGTGAAATTTATTTCAACTCCTCTGCGACGGATCCAATGGGACCAAAATACGTATGATATTGTAATTTGTAGTGATGCGAGACACACTAGTTTGATTAAACTATAACGCGTTTTTTTTTTTTTTTTGTTTTTTTTTTAATCGCGTTAAATATCAAAACAAAATTTAACACCTTTACTTACTGTACTCAAGCGAAAATAATATTTTGATTTAAATTAGATAAGAGAACCATCGGACTATTTCGTGTAACTAATTTTATTCGAAATGCTATTGTTCGTTGTATTATTTCAAAAACTTTCGACTCCATGGTGTTTTTCTGAAAATGAGATTTACCCAATGTACGTTTATTATCCATTTTTTTTTTTTTTTTTTTTTTAATTGAATTAACTCGACCATTAATTTAGTTTTCAGATGAAAATGTCGTTCTGTACCGTTCTCTATACCTGCCGCCGTCCAGTTCAACGTGATAATGCGGTCCGAAATCAATTGACACAAATGAAGTATCGCATTATCAGGCATAAAATCTATTCATTTATGAACACGGAAAAATTAATTAATGATGATGGAATGTATAATGATCGTTCCTCGACATCAGTAAAATATTCTTTTGATACTTTTGATGTGGATAACATTTTCCCAATTAACGTTAATCATGAACTAGTAAAATTTGAGAGTTCGATTGAAAATAAAGAATATCGCAGTTTATTTGTATAATTTTCTATTTATCACTGATTTAATATAGATATTTATTTATGATATTTTCCCTTAGATATCCAAATTATCTTTATTAATTGCGGGAAATATTGAAAACAGTATACGCAGAATTTTATTTCATGACTAACGAACTACTCATTATTAGGATTTAAAAAAGAAATGAGCCTTTTTCTAAATTATTGTTTTATCGTTTATTAATTGATAATTAATTTAATTAATTAGTGCTATAAATGACAAATGTAAAGCATTTTTATTTTTCAGATCTCATAATATCAAATAACAAATTCAAGCTTATACCAGAGAAAGATATAGATGTATCAATTTCGGTTTGGTTATTTCATGCTCGTTTTTGATTGAACAAGCATAAAGACATTATTTTAATGTGGAAACATTGAATTTTTAATGTAGGTTTCATAGCTATTTTCAAGTAGTACATACTTTCTTTACTAATAATTGATTATTTGAAAATTTTCATTATTGATGTTTTAGTATTCATTCCGTGGAAAAGTAAGGAAAATTTTAATTAAATAAAACACTCAAATACTTAATCGATATATATATATATATATTCGAATACCACATAATTAGTTTAACCGTGGTCAATTGCTATGGGTATAATAATAATTACTGTAAAAGTGTTATAATTTATTTATTGAAGATGTTTAATTTTTCATTCTATTTTATTTATTTTTTATCACATGCAAGAATCTAATTTTAAGATTTGATAGAGCGCCGATGAGCCGATGACCGATAAATTCCATACGAATAATAAATAACACTTTTCGGATATATTTCCAAATTTGTAACCATTTGGGCGATATTGCAACAAAACATTTTCCATTCTCTCTTCTACGAAAACGCGCCACCACAACGGGGACCGTGCACGCGTTATTTTTGATTTTTTCTAATGGCGTAGACGCATTATAGGTAATACGATATATTATATTTTATTCGCATTTTTTATCGCGCACTGTTCGCGGATAAATTATAACACTTACTTTTGTCGGCAGTTCCCCGCGCGCACAATATATGTAATATAAATTTATTTTGTGCAGCTACGTGTGTGCACAGTATACGCGTACACGCATCCAGCAGTAATATGTGGAAAAGTTTTGTATAGAAATCAACCCTATCGGACGAGCAAACAAAACTATATAAGGCGGCGCGCGCGAGGTCTGTGAAATGTTTTGGGGGCGAAAATGGCGGCGGCGGAGAGAATGAAGAAGAATCTGAGAAGCGTTAAGAACTGCGAATATACTTTGTTATCATAAATCTTTATTTTCCACAACTAATGTCTGTTGTTGAGGAAGAAATTATAAGAGGATAAACAACGAGCCCACGGTCGACTGAGTGATAATAATAAATTTTAAAAAATTAAGAAACTATAGTATTTTTAATTAGTTAAACTTCCCAATTTACGACCTTTTATTCGCGTTAATTTCGGACGATATATTAATTCTGTGAGATTTTTAAGTATTCGGTAATTTGTTGTCCTTATATATTTACTACGCGATAAATTATTATCAAAGTGATTGAATTAAGAACAGAAAAAAAAATGGACAATTAACTCTGTCCGTGTAATAATAATAATTATCATAATTAAGATATAAACGGAGGAATTATTTTACCGAGAGTCGGGGTATCGTTTGGCCCGATTCCCGTTTTGTGCGTCTGATTATTTTCCACCTCCTTAAACTTATCAAATTTACAAACGAAAATAGAAAAAAAAGTTATTATACTTGGCTGAGCGATAGTGTTGTCGAATTTGACAATAGGATAAATCCAAACGATTTTTTCTAAATACTTATAAAAATTAAAACACAATCGTTTATTTATTGTTATCATTTTTGAAAAACCAAAAGTGCCAAATAATTTGATAATTAAAATTTTTGAAAATATATTCGTATATCGAACTTTAATAGGATTTGGTTGTTAAGGTTACTTTTGTTTTTTTTTTTTTTTGTTTAATGAACTAGTGAACTAGCGTTTTTTTCCAACGTTATGCTGTTGGTAAAAAATAAATAATAAGTACCGTAAAAGTTCTCTAAACTGGGGGAATTAGATAGAAGAAAAAAAAAAAACAAGATAGGCTTTAGCGGAAAACATACGTCTTAGAAAATAAATAAAACTAAAAAACTTCTAAAAATTCTACCAATGAAAATGTCGTCCACCTAAGTGCACGTAACAAGGAGTTCGATTGTGTGTCGCTCGAGTGAAGTATCGGCGACTGGCATTAGACGTCGTCGTTTAAACGAGTGTATATAATAATAATAATAGGAGTGTTATGAGGACGAGTAACAATGTGTCCGAGAGCGTCAAGATGCAGAGCCAAAACGTTTTGTATTCGTCCACGTCTGTATCAGTAAATAATGAATCAAGTAAATTTTTAGTGGGTCGGACGTAGAGGGTAGAACCTCATTTGCACACACGATTTCATTTTCACCTGATATCTAACGACTTGGAAACGGGAAAAAAAAAACGGAAAATACCGTATTTGTAATTACACACACACACACACACACAGATTATATATTATATATTATAATATTTATAATATATATATATATAAAAGTCTTATTTGCTTTTCGCCTTTCAAAAAGGCTCGGGGCTTTATGTCTTTATTGGTAATCCGTATAATAATTGGATTTGGGTCGGAGAACGTCATCTGCAGCAAACGTTATACAAAACTTTGAATATTCCACCTTTATTTTCCGCCCGCAATTTGTCCCCTAGCCGCTCGTGTCAGCGAGCTCTCCTTATTTTGGGATTTTATTTTTGTTTTTCTACGAAAAACGACTTAAAAAGAAATCGTGTTCGTCAAGTAATATCAATCAATTGGTTTTCAAAACCCGTGTAGAATTATCGGGCTAGACCATTTAACTCCAAAAATTGAATACCAGTTTCTTCCATTGTATATTTCCATTGAAAAAATAATAATAATAATAATCGTAAATGAAATCTTTTTTACTCTATAAATAAAATACCATTCTCTTTCACTTCCCATATTCCTCCAAACAAGTTTTTTTTTTTTTTTTGTTAGAATTATTTGCACGCCAAATAGAAACATTAAAACATTGTCCAGTTAATAAACACTGTAAATCAGTCCTAAGGTAAATATAATAAAGATTTTAAAGGCGTTTTTGTCTAACTTTAAAGAAAGTTGTTTCTTCCAAATTTTGGTAAACCTATTGTGAATTTTGGTGAATGACCACTCAAAAGTACTATCTAGAGCAGCTAGATGCTGTTCATTAAAATACGCATCAACATAATATATAATATATATACAAATTTTTTTTATTTGTATAATTTTCATTACAAATATATCACTTTCATTCAGAATATTATGTAGTGTAGAATAATTGTACCTACCCCGATACTGATACCATGTGTGATTTAATAACATGTATAGAGAATAGTCACTACAAAAAAAAAAAAGAAAAAAAAAAGCCGCTCATACAGATTTGGCTCGTCGAATATCTCGGTTTTGTAATGTGTAACGTCTTCGAAACACGGACCTCTACTACGAACAGATTACCGACCCTTGTCTAATGCAAAATTCTGGTCCGTTCAGTCACTGATCATAACTTTTGGACCTTCGTTCCGTCCAAAAATCTAAAAAGAAACGAACGTGATTGTTGTTCGTTTCGAATAAAAGTAAACGAGTAAAGTAATAAAAAACAAAAAACAAAACGAATAAACCCGAATTTTGTTGGATCAAAATGGGTTTTGATATCTCATAAAGCATGGGCTCGTGTCGCATTTACCCCGTCTCGCTCGCGCCCCGTAACGTTTCGGAAACCCAAAGGCCGCCGCCGCGCCGCGCCGGGTTCACAATAATAGTTTTACCGGACGACGACGCGCGTTAGATTTACGGTCACCACACACGTATTACACTCAGGTCAGGTGTACACCGTTCTATCTGCTCGACGTGTTCCGTTCCGTTATATATGACTGTGTACGTATTGTGTGTGTACGTATATGTCGTCGTAATAGTCGTCGATAAATCGCGAGAGCGCGTATCAATCTCGAGTGTCGAACGGGTCGACAACCGAGGGTTGGTGAAGAGGGGTGAGGGAGGGCCGAGACAAACGAAAACTAGTGAATTTCGAAAAATCGACGTCTCCGAGTATAGACAGAGGGGACGAAATGGAAATTATGTCATCCGTTCGCAACGACGACACGGTTCATGACCCCCAACGGCCGTGTAACATTATTGTTATTGCTACTACGATCTGCAGGCGAATCGCGTTTCGTCGTAGCATTTTACTATGCGAATCCGCATCCTCTCAGACGCCTATTCGAGACAAACAACTGCTGCACATCCGCGTCGTACGAATGTTATCTCTAAAATACATTTGTTATCTCATAAAAAAATTATGGAATCGACACTTGTACGATTAATCTATACAGGTCATAATACGAAATTTTTGATTTTTTTTTTTTTAATTTAAAAAGCAAAATAATATCATAATATTATATCACATTTATTCGTACCTACTCAACAACTATTCGTTTTCAGTGTTATTACGGAAATTCGTCAAGTCAACATCACTGACGTGACACGACTTTTGTTCGTCGAGAAACATATTAGTTCTTTTAAACTATAGAACGTTCACGTTCATCGAACACTTTTGTCGTTATTAAATTCGTATTTCTCAAATTCAGTCACCGCGTGAAAATGGTATATTAAACGATAGGAATAACACCGGTTCGTGACGATAACTGATTACAACATGGATGTATTTTAAGGCTTACCATCAAAATCCAAAATTTTCGAATTTTTCTATCATTATTTCGAAAACAGTCACAATTATGGCATTTACCATAGAACAGCATTCCTCAACCCATTTAATTTCACGCCACTTGGTAGATAATTAAAATATCTCGTACACCTAATATTTAGTATGCAATAAATATATGACTTTTTTGTAGTTATGCCAATTGGATACAAATATAAATAACAATTTCTCACATACATAAATAAATTATATACATAAAAAATAAATATTTTGTTAATCATACGTCTCACGCCATTCCTGTGGTGTTAGAACACTCCTCAGGTTGGGAAACACTGCCGCAAACGGATAATTAGATATGTAGTAGTTTATCAGAGGATGATTTCATTTTTACAGCCTGTTTTGCGCTAAACAGGCCTGTATTTTGGTAAAAAAAAAAGCGTATCCAGGATTCTACATTTTTCGGTGAAGCGAAGAAAAAGTAAACATTTTTTTTTTTTTCATCCTACACTGACACGGAGGCGATGAGCTCGAGGTCCGTCGTTTGATCGTTTCCGGGAATGAGATACGGCCTGGTGAATTGTCGTACAGGTCGTCGCGATGACGCCGCGGAAGTTCGGCCCCAAAACGTTAGCGATGTCTGCACAAAGGCGATAGTAATAATTATCATCGCGCCGCTGTGACGATTACTCCGTGG
This sequence comes from Stegophylla sp. TES_Ste_2020, assembly GCA_025469315.1. Lineage (NCBI taxonomy): Eukaryota > Metazoa > Arthropoda > Insecta > Hemiptera > Aphididae > Stegophylla > Stegophylla sp. TES_Ste_2020. The sequence goes on along the minus strand of JAIPRM010000277.1, from coordinate 43,430 downwards.
CGGAAACAGTTCCGTTCTGCAGCAGATTACTATCGTTATCTAATTAGTTTTCGGTAATTTGTCGTCGTCGTCGCGGTGGAGTTTTCAAACTTCGTTATCCCCGGAGAAATAAAACGAGCACGAGAGACATATAGGCATGATGGCATATAGCGAATCATTTTCTTTCGCGCAGCCGAAGCGAAATGAAAACGAGCTTCTTTTTCACCTAAACAGCGTTATTCTCCAGAGACACACGGAAACGCGATTTTCAGAGATAGGATTTCACATAGTAGCTGTGTGTGTGCGTGTGTTTTATACATTATAGTGTCCGGGTCCTCTATTAGAAAAAAAAAAGGGGGAAAAAATAAAGACAAGAAAAGAAAGACGGAAAAAAGCAATTACTCGTAACAAGTAAACGGACGGCGTTAAGCTAAACGGATAAATCAATGGCAACCGCCCAACAACTGTTTGGAGACGATTGTTGGGGTATCATTTCTGCTGCGGGAAAGAGATCGACTTAACTGCTATCGAATAATATATATATATTATATATATTGTTATTATCGCCTGAATCGCTGAAAATCGTACGACGATTTCCGATGGATTAAAAGAAAGACGTAGTAAAAAGGAAAAAAAAAAAGTTTAAATAACGTTCGAGGCACACTGTAAAAAATTGTTAATGGTAGTTTGATGTAGAAGAGAAATTGAAAATAATGTTGTGAAAACTTTTAATATTTGTATTAACGCGCGTATTTATATAAGACATATTATTATGAATTTATCGACCGAGTGTATGTGTGCGGAAATACATGTTTGACATAATTTGGTAATGATTAACTAAGGATCATTTTTGATCTAAATGTATATATGATGGGTTATGACCTAAGAAATGATAATATCAAATATTTTAAACTGTAATAATTTTCTAAAAAAAAAAATAATCACATACTCGTGATTATTAGTTACTAAATGATAAAAATATATTCATCGACGAATTCACGTCATTCAAAACGAGTTAACATGGTTTTTTTCCCCTTTTTTATTCCAAAACTGAAACTGTCTCAACAGTGTTGTTTTATGTCCCGTCACTGTCAAAAAAAAAAAAAAAAAATTCCGAATCAACTTTTTTGAAGTTTTCTACACTGGACATTCTGGGTGTGACCCGATGTAAATCTTCTATAAAATACAAGAATCCTACTCCGTGAAAGTAACATAAATCTGTATACGATGGCGGCGGCGGCGGCTTGTCGGTTAATTGCAGCCAGCGTGTAGATCACGGTCGAGATTTACGGTCATACGTGTCGGCGGAGAAACTGTCGCAAAACAGTTCGCCGAATATTTCAAAATAATCGCTTTCGGAACGTCGTCGTCCGAAGTCGACAAAATTCTTGGGATTATTTTTATTCAAATATTATTCCACTCTCCGAATACCGTAGTCCGGGACGCAACACTTTTGTGTTAACTTTGATTTATTCGATCCAGGGGTGATATATTATGGGGAAAATTTTTATTTTCGCACAACGCACGTCGTATTATTGCAGTTGTATCCCGAGTCTATAATCGTTCCCGGAAAATACGTGCTTGTAATATTACGCGAAAACTGTTGTGGCGCCTTCGGAGTTTGGTCGGTTTGGACGGTCCGTAAACACCATTTATATATATATATGAACTCGCGAAAAGTCGGTAAATTACGCGGGAAATTGAAAAATGGCGTTTTAAAAATAATACGATTTTATCGCCCCCCCCTCCCACCGCGCACGGATCTACAGAGGAGTTTTCCGACCTTTTTGAACTGCCGAGAGAAATTTTCCATTTGTCGCACAGAACACCTGTCCCGCAGATTTTAAAGCGAAATATAAACGACAATATTTGCATACTGTACTACTAAGCCCAACGACAACTGCAGCAGTCGAGGAATGTTATGCACGGGGGTAGCTGTAGGCATTTAAGACGTGTTTGAACACCGAAACGTAAGACAAAAATGTATATATTCAAGTGTTTATATAACCATTTATCGTTTTGGGTTAATACTACGGGTGTTTAGTGTAATCTCGTAACCTGTAGGTACATCGGTCGTTGCGAAGAGCCAAAGGTGGAAAATGCACACTACAAAAAAATATATTTATTGTGATACTATGATTTTCGCGCTTTTGAATTTTATAATTTCGCTAACTTTTCAAAGATAAACATAAATGTATATAGAAAAACAAAAAATAATCTTAATTTAAATGCAGAGTTATTTAAATTTATATATATATAATGATGATGAAATAGCGATTGGCGCAAAAAATATTTACAACTTAATGTATGGCATACGTTTTAATATTAAAATATTTTTTCGAGTTTCAGGTGAACTCGAATATTTTACACGGGTTATTGATTAATAATAAAGGTGTTTCATAGAAAAATCATACGGGTTAAATGAGTTTTGGGTGTTGAAAATTTTAACGACTTTTAAGGGTGTAACGGGTTCGGGTTAATAGGGGTGCAAAGTCTCGGATTGTAACGCACGAACGAAACACGCGTCTTAGAGGTCTACTTTCTCGGATTTCAACGAACCTGTTTTGTTCTCATAACGACTGTATTTAATAATAATTATTGTATTGATTTTTTCTTGTCGGTTCCTTCAAATATTATGGATGCCGCGTCATTTAGATATTTCAAAATCGAATTCTGCGCACAACCACAGCTTACCGATGACATTCCTCGACTTCGGATGGGAGAGGTCAAGGTGTAAACGCATATCGAGCACTCATATCGCGCACAAAATGCGTGGAAATTATATATTCCTCCGTCGGTATACCTACTCGCAATTATTATTATATATATATATAGACTTAACACAACCGAAGCAGCTATTTCTCTGAACATTTATTACGGTATTAATTCGCTCGGAATAGGGTTTGCATTTATAAACGTAAATAATAATAATTAATCAGTGCGCAGACAAGCCGGTGGTACCTATTAGGTAGAGTCGATTTCGACTAAATATATATTATATCGAATTAATTAACCGAGTACTAAATTATTACGTACTTCTGTTTTCGCGGCCGGTAGCATCCTACCCGTATGAAATTAATTTCAAAATTACAATCGGGTTAATAACTTTGGTGTAAATAAGTAAACGTATATTATAATATACGTATATACCGTATAACAACGTGACGTGCGTACAGCTAGCGCGTGGCGGCGGCTGTGTAATGGATGACGAGCACATTACTCGAGAGTCTCGAACGAATGCCTGTAACCATCGGTATGCATTATAACCACTAATGTACAAAGCGGGACAGCGTGTCGGAGGTTGTATATACGCATAACAATACGTCTTGTAAAGATATTATGCGCGAGTACGTGAAACGGAGTAAAATTCACGATAAAACCGTGGAGGAGATGTACTTAATATGCCAAAAATGCGGGAAAAATTGAAATTTTAAAAACATGAAAAGTGTTGAGGCTTATTGAAAAGAGAAAATCATAGTGATTTTACGAAAACAATTTTAATTTACTTAAACACACTGCTTTCGAATAATAACAACACATTGTAATATTATGTTCCGTTTTATATCATTGTTTTTAATGAAGTAAAAATGGGAAATATTAATTTTATCATTCATAAAAACACAGTTAAATAACATAAAAATAAACTTAAAAAGTAAAACGTCAGGTTAAAATTTTAATTCAATACGAAATAATACAAACTTTGTATATTCGAAAGCTGTATTTTACAATAATGAATTTGCACTTCGTTATTAACTCACATTATATTATGTCCTCAGGTACTTGTCTGTTAATGAAAAAAGTAATAATAACTGTCCACAATCAAAGAAATAATTTAATTTGTATTCACTGATTAGAGGAGTTTTTAATTGTCTAACTTTCTACTTTAATTAATTTTTATAAAAGAAAGTATTTTTAAAAAATTTCAATATAAAGATACGCAACAGTTTAATCATATACATACATATTGGAACACCGGGTAAAAGAAGTCGGCTATTTATTGACGAATAAATTAATACAAAGTATTCCAAACGCATTTGAAAAAAAAAGTGTATATATTTCAAGTGTGTGACTAAAATATTATTAAAATGTTCTAGAATTTGAAGATTTAAAAAATATTTTTGACTGGTTCGTATCATATTTAATTATTTCATCTCTCCTATTTCCCCATATGTTTTAGTTGGACATATTCGGCCAAAATCTCCCACCTTACACAAAGGTCCCCACATCATATTGTACATGCAGTGCGACATAATATATTCTTCATATCACTCTCAGTCGTATCTAATCATCTCTTTTTCGATCTTTCTTTCACCTCCGTTCCTTCCACACTCATTTTCATAACCACTCTAGCGGGGTATTTGATTCATCTCTTCTCATCAAATGTCCGGAACAGTCTCAGTCCATACTCTTTCATATTATCAACTATTGAAACAACGTCCAAGCTACCCTTTACAAACTCATTTCTTATTCTATCTTACACCCTATCGAATCTTCATACCCGTCTCAGTCATTCATCTCTGCCACTCTCATCTTTTCGCCCAACTAGTGTCCAATCTGTGGCCCCACATTCATTTTAAAACCAACAACATATATGAGAAGTATACTAAAAAAAAAAAAAAAAATTGGTACCAAAAATGAAATCTTTAATTTTAATTAAATTTTTATTTTATATTGATTTAATAGTACTAGCACGGATGAGACTATAAATAAGTAGTCTATGAGTAACCCTCATTCCACATATGCCTTGCTTTGTACTCGGTAAGGGATATGCCATACTCTAAAGCAAAGGTTCTCAACCTATTGAAGTCCATGCCCCCTTTAATAGTAACGTATGAGGTCACGCCCCCCTCTAACTAAACGAATTAATATATATATATATATATATATATATTATGTAAATACCCTATGACTTTAATTAATAATTTGAAAATTTTGTCACGCCTCCCTACCGGGGCGTACCTTCCAGTTTGAGAATCCTTGCCCTACACTATGAGCACTATGAAGTTTGAACAACACGTTTACCAAACATTGTTTCGAGTTTTGCATTTTTTTTTTTTTCCGTGAAATACTTCCCCGAGGTATAATCTCGACGTATATACGCAAAAATTAAAATAAATATCAAGTACGATGTAATTATATTTTCTCGTAGAATAATTAATATGCTAAAAGTTTTAATTACTGCACGGATAGAATTACTATAATATAGAGTTTATTCGTAACGAATAAGACAACATTGTGTTCAAACAGTTTAAATAAATTTAAATAACGTTTTCGATTATTATTAAATTATTGTTTAAAAGTTTGCCGAGAAAAATGTGCATCAATTTTTTCTCTGGACCCATAAATCGATACATTTATGTACATATTTATAAAAACGCGAATTAAACGACATAGAAATATATCCAAATTTTTATATTTTACCTACAAAGTAGGACACAAAAATAATTACATTGTATTGCCGTTCCTACATTAAATATTATGTTGTGTAATTGAGTAATTCGAAATTCCCCAAAATGTTACGCTCTAAAGTACTTTAATATTATTCAACTACTGTTTTTATTTATTTTTTTATGTATATAAACTCCTTTAAAATAGATTTTGCCAAAGTATTTTTTCTTTAAAAAAAATACTATATTGCTTAATTATTCAATAATGAAACAATACTAGAAAAGCAAAATGATAACAAAATAATTTCAGGGATATTTACTTCTCTACATTTTGAATACTTTTAGTATTAAAAGTCGATGATTTGTTTTTAGGTGGTTTACCTACAGAATATAAGGGCAATATAAATGGTCCAATACGAGTAGGCAATTATTGTATTAATATGTGAACATCAGTCAACTATAACACAGATAATTAAATACAATATGATTTAAAATCTTGTATTATTCGTACAATAACAATTTCTATTAAACAATTATTCATCGTGATGACGTTTTTTTTTAAGAAGGAGGCAAGTATGACTATTATGACGTTTTTCCGTTTGTCCGTTAACTGTGTTTCTGGCAGGAGAAGTGTTCTCCGGAGAAAGTTTCCTCTGCTTTTAGATTGAAAATTGGACAGATGCGGTACCTTATATAGGTCATTTCTCACGAAACGGCGTGAAAATACTGCGCGAAAACCGTAAAAAAATATAATAATAAATAAATAAAAGAAAACAAATAAATAACGGTGAAATTTATGGCACGCCCGTTGTGAACGAAAATTCTATTTTGGTTATGTTCCCGTAATTCAGAAAGTGATTTTACCCCTTTCTTCCCCATTCGTCCCGTTCCTCGAGTAAACGCTATATGAATTTTATCGTTATTGAAGTGAATTTCCCGTCTATCCGACCGGATACATGATAATATATTCGTTGTGGAAAAATTATATAATTATTATAAAAAAGTGTGCTCATATTTATTTACAATGAAAATAAATAACATTTATGCTTGTACAATCGTGACTAATCTAACAATACACGTTTTGCAAGTATTATAAGTATTAATGTAATATAATATTATCACATTATTATAATATGAGGTAAAGGGTTTAAAAATTTTCTCGAGATTTTATGAGTTTCACCGAGAATGACGGCACAAATAATAAATTGTTTTATATATATATATATATTTGATTTTATGCAATGAACTACGAAATCATTGGATTTAAGATTTGAAAACGCAATAAAACATTCGCATTCTTACAATAAATTTAATATCTCGGCCGTCGGGCATTACATTTTTCTACTTTTTTGTTTGTCATAAACGTTAAAAATGTAATAACAACATAAACAGTGTATTGTTTGCCCAAAGAAATATTTTTACAATTCATTTTAATATAACATAGGTACACATGGTGGATTTTTTTTTTTTAAGACTTTAGTATTTTGCATTATAACGTGCGGCGGTGACTGTGAGAATTCGTGTTTGGGAAATCATTATACGTTTAATTTGTTTTATGCGCTCTCTAAATTTGGATAAGGTCCAAAAATTATTTTCAAACATGTTTTAAATCCGAATGTGCTGGTGTACGTCGTAGAAAACAAATGATTTATTAACTTTATAATATTGTAAATAAAAAATGGCGGTATTTAAAACGGTGCGGTTGAAATTGGCGTTTTTATATTATTATTGTACGCTTGCACTCGTTAGAAACATACAAAGCGTCATCCCCTAACGAAAAAAACTAATTTTTATTCTTTTTTTTTTTTTTTCAGGAAAGCCAATTAAAGTTTCAAATACCAATTCTCATTCTGTTTTCGATATTATTTTTAATATTTATTTTACCATATTTTTACTGCAGAATTTATATAAAAATTAACTCTTGTATATTAGTTAGTTTATATTTTAGCCAGAATTGTGGTCTTTGGTGTAAATATATATATTTCTTATACCTTTGATGAAAAAAAGTCATTACCGTTTTCAAGGGAATACTCAGAAAACTCTGTTCTATCAGAATATTATATAATCAGAAAAATGTCAAAAGTGTAGTTGCTGCCTTTTTCGCGCGGTGTGGCGAAATTCTATAACTATCAACTCTTACTAAAGATTAATTTTTTTTTTTGTTTTTTCACTATCTGCTCCGATGCAACGTGTTTCTAAATATCAGCTGCAGAGTGTCACTTAGAATATTTTGTATTATAATGCGATTCCAATCATACGGACCATGTATGGTTTCTCGAAATAACAGAATCGACGAAGTAAACCTATATATCTGAAGCCGCTGATACGTAAAATTAACTTTATCAAAATAAGGTCATTCTTTCGTAAAAACAGGTCTACCATACGACGGTCTCGTCCTCGAGACATATTATAGTGTTATAACGAAAACGAGGTTTCATTTTATATTTCCACGAGCCGCAAAAAAATGGACGTCTTATATATATATATTTTCCTTTTTATTTATTAATTTCTTTACGTCCTTTTTCGTTTTCTTCTCGTATCCTCCCCACACGAGCGCGCACGTTTTCCGCAGCGGTATTTCGATTTAAAAACTTAAGAAGAGACATTCCGGCGAACGGGTGCAGCAGCGGTGCATAATTAAAATACGTACAACACTCGTAAGCGCAGGGTTTTTGACATCGTCATCGTCGTCGTCGTCGTCGTCGTCTGTTCGAATGGTTACACACAAAACAACTGGAATAATTTTCGAATGAAATAACCCTTTTAAATGGTTACACGCACGCACGGCCTTCAATTAATTTCGGATGTCAAAGGAAATATCTGTCCCCCCCTCCCCCTGCCACAACATTAACTTATTAATTTCGCCGTACACCCGGCGCCTCCTCTTCCTTGTAGTGCCCCGCCGCAGTATATATTATTATTTTTAATCAACCTTTTCGCGTTAAATTACGCAGAATGTCGCGTACGCCGCGCACAATGGGGGGTTGGGGGACCTAGTGAGCGTTAAATATTTTAAGAATTCCCATTAATCAAGCAGAAGAGACTTTATTATGTTATTTTAAAATAATATCATTTCAAAGGAGGAATGAAATTATAATAATATATATATATATGTATATATGATCATAAGGTTAAAATTTAATGTTCGCCGCCGTCTGCGCCACAATACACCAGCGGCCGTTAACCGTTTAACTCGTGTAATATATTTTTTACACCTGTAGGTAGGATGTAATAATGTCGAAAATTAGTAAAAACTTTCTCTATTTTGTGTCACGATGATTACCAAAATAATTACGATAATACAAGAGTCACAACAAATTGTCTTTAATTGTTTTGTTACCAACATGAATGTATAATTAAAACATTAAACTGTTGCTATTAATTGTACAAGACCACGGCAATGGTTCAACAGCATAAGACAAATATTTTTTTTTCTCATTTTTTGTTTTACTTTATTTTTATTGCAATCACTCTATTTTTTAACTAAAGAAATTTTTATTAGGTTCGCGTTAAATTACTCGTAACACTACGATGTATCTTATTGAGGAGAACGGGTCGCCTCCGCTTTTAACAAATTTTTAAATACTCATTATTTCAGTATAATGTATAATTTGATAATACTAAAAATCAACAATGTTTTAACCATTTTCTAACATGCCACATACTAAGCGACGAAATTCGGGTACACATTGTTTATAACGTCTTTTGTGGGTATATTAAATAAAAAATTATTATTAATTAAAAAAATTTAATCATTTAATAAGATATATTTTAGTAAATTCCTCATATTTAGTAGAAAATATTTAATCATTTTTATACTATTTTTTTTTTACACACAATGATGGTCCTGATATTTATGGTAGACAATTATTCAGTATATCTAAAATATTATAAACTGCTCAAGTGCTCACCATCCAAATCATTTTTTAAATTCTACTCAAATTAGTCGAATTACAAACTAATTAATTCAGTTCAGCGTCTATTTGACTATTCAATCACAATGATAAGTTTATGAAGATAATAAAATTTTGTTTGAGAAAAAGAAAAAACATAACTGTTCAATAAATATATTATACATGTATAATACGTATAAAGAGATTTTATATCGATTAAGTGTTTTATAGGATTATCAAAATTCCATTTTTTCCTGAATCATCAAATACGAAAAATAACGACGAGATAGTAATTTTGAATAGGTACTTAAAAAGGGAAAAATTTGAAAATATTCTCCAATCTATAAAATTATTCTTAGAATATGCAAAATAATAGTTAATAAAATAAATAATTAATGTTTATGGGATTCCCCCAACCTCCTGTGTTAAATATGTCATTGACATATTCCAGTAAATTAGTTCGGAAAACGAAAATTTTCCAATGTCGAAATTCCTCGTCTAGTCATTGCCATATCCAAAGCGTCTAATAATCTTCACTGATTTTCAGAAACACAGCTAGAAATCAAAATCTTTCTGAACACGCAATGTTTATCTTTATTTTATTATAAAATTTATACATTGTCCTAATTTTGTTTCCGGTTACTTAAGGTGTATTTTTCGAACTTCTCTCCACAGAACGCAATTACTCTTTTCAATTAAAGTTAAATATCTTTTCTTTTTTTTTTTTTTTTTGCACCGTACCAATATACACAAATCTTCAAAGATCTATAAACTACATTTGACCTTTAAGAAAAAGCTATACCTATACAAAAACTGTTAAAACCGTACAATAGATTGATAGACATATTACTGCATTGGCTTTTTCACTATTAGCTTTGTTTTTTTTTCTACTCTCTCTCTCTCACTCTCTCTCTATCGATACGTCGTACATATTATATGTGTAACCGATCAATTGAAATTGGCTATTAAACCGTCAACTCCGGTGACTTATAACAATACTTAACTATCCGAAGTCACTATTTTAGGGCATACGGAACCGATAAAATACAGCCCATTGAAAGGCGTACGCATTGTTTTTTTGCTTTTTTTTTGTTTTTTTTGTTTTTTTTTTTTTTTTAATGTTATCACTAAAGGTTTCGTTAGTAATTGATAAATTCAAATGGAATGACTGTACTCAAATATCTAACCGGTAAAAAACATATTTTGTGAATTCAAAATAAAAATCAAAACTATACGATCGAACACGATAGAAACGAATTCTGTTTTAAATTGAGAAATTTAAAATTAGTATTATTTTTATATAGGTAACTCGTAATTAAAAAATTACGCTTCATTCGGAATAAATTAGTTTTAATTCCAAACTAATTACAATATCGTTTTCGTTATATATATATATAGTATATAAACTACGCGCGGAGAATAAACTATTTTAAAAAAAATAGAGGGACTTTTATTTTTTTTCCTGCCTAAACATACAAATAGAAATATTATGAAATGTTTGGGATGTAAAAAATACATGCCCGAGGTAAATAAAAATTCAACCGAAAATCTGGAACGAAAAAAAACATAGCTCAGCTTATACGATGGAAAATAAATTAAAACTGTGTATAGAGTAACGTAAAATAAAAAAAAAAAAACCGTCTGAAATTACAGAATATAATAACAATGAAAAAAAAAAAAAAAAAAAAATTGAAAAATAATTTGAACTTTTGTCTAGCATAAAAGTTAAATGAAAATGTTAAACGAAATAAAGCAGGTATATTAAACGTTAAATTATAAAATTACAAAAATAAATAAATTAATAATAACAAAATAAAAATATATTCTCAGATAATACACTGAAATTAAATTCCACACAGTACGTATTTAATCTCAAACTTCAAAAAGAAAAGTTTAAAACAAATTGTATTATATAATATATTATTCTTTGTACATTATGTTATTATAATTATTGCGTCCACGTAATGAAATAATTACATTTTGAATGTATTTTTTTATAAATATTTAATATTATAAGATCACAACTTGTAAGACTCGGACTTTGTAGCAAATGCTCATGGTTTTGAAGGAAGTGTGATGAGATTATTCACATATAAAAAACGATTCAAATTATTCTCATTTCAAGGTTATTAATTTTTATTGTTTCTATTTGCATTCGCTTTTTCCCCATTTTTTTATTTTTTTTATTTTACATTTTTAATAAAAATGTATCATATTCTTATATATATACACATATATTATATTATATTTTAACCATAATATTATTATTGTTATATATAAGTGGTAATTTATCTGGTTTCTGATTTATGTAAATTTTTTTTTTTTTATTTACCGATTTATTTAGAAATTTACCGAAAAGCGAAAATAAATCGATCAAATATATGATTGCAAAAATTATGATTACTTTTTAATGTTTAATTTAAATATGATTTTTAGATTCTGAGTGGATCAAAGAAGCTGGTGTTTTTGCAATGATGTTTATTATTTTAGATTCTCAACGGTGTAAATAATGTATTGATTTTATAAATCTACAAATCTGCCTTTTTTTTCTTTGAACACTTTTTCGTACGGTAAAACTTATCCGAAAGTTTCGATAAGCTACTTTTTGAATTTTGGAAAACTAACAAAAGTTTGACAACAACTTAACACATTTTTCTCGTAATTTTTTTTCCCTGCTCTCAGTTTTAATCTCAATATAAAGCTATCTAAAGAACAAATCTATTTTTTTCTTTCTCAATAAAATTAAACTCTATATTTTTTAAGTAAAATTGTCTCATATAAATTGAAAATTGTTCAATTTACATAGTAAAAATATATATATATGTTGTACTCAGCCAGTTGTATAATCTACTAACTATAACTGAGAACAGGAAAAAGAAAAAAAAAACATTTTCACATTTTCTAAATTTTTTTTTGCTTTAAAACATTTATCATAAAATTGTTTGATAATATTTACATCTTTTATTGAGTTTGGACAAAAAGAAAAGATAGTTTCCGAGAGATTTTCGTCAAATCTTGAGTAGTTTTCCCCAAACTTTAAGAAAACTATTGAAAATTTTGAAAATGACATGTTAAAAGTACCAACTTTTTTGTCCCAATTATATCTTTATCAAAATTAAATAAAATCATTGTTTTAGTTTAGCTAAGTCAATTTTTATTGCGAATATACAAATTTAATAAAACCACGTATAATGCGCGCTTTATTATCGTTTGGTATATTTCATTTTAAATGCTTGGACGCAACTCAAAAACCATTAAAATAAAACGACTTAATATCACAGGACTCGATTCCAACGCACTCGGTTGGTATTCATCCGTTTTGTAATAATAAATGATTGTTTTTTTTTTTTTTTTCTCTAAACGATGATCGTTTTCACATCGCACATTCGAAACTCTGCACAGGCCGTTCTGTTGGCGATTTTATTACGTCATAACAATATTGAAATTCTACTGGTATCAATGGCTTCTTCCGTCGCAGCGCATCTGTTCGTGTTATTCACGCCCAGTTAACTGTTTACACTTCAAGTTTACTAGACGGTTTGACCTTAATTTCTCCGGAGTACCTATACTTTTATTGTTTTTATTCGTCATACACGTTTTTTTTATTAAATAATGATTAGTCGTCAAACCTATTCGCGGTTAGGTTAGGTAAGTTTAGGTTAGTTTAGGACGATTCGTCCGGATAATTTGAAAAAACTGCTCCGCTGGGCTATATTTTTTTGTTAAATCCATCGCCAGGGTTCTAAGACCTTTTTTGGATTCACGTTACCACGAGAGGGAGAGAGATAGGTTAAAAATATCACCACAGTTTAGAACGCTTCAAATAACGTTACGTTTCATTTTAGTTTAAAAAACAATTCCCGAGTAAAATATCACAGTTTTGAATGTTACAAAGCCCAAAAACTTATAATAGATACACCACTCTTCTAGGTATTTTTAAACAAGCATCAAGAAAGCTTCAACGGTGACGTTGTTGAAAGTAAATGTTTGCAAAATAAACTTTTTGAAACTCGTACTAAGCATACGCCCACTTGTGGATGTTTACATTTTAAATATCAAATCTTAATTAAACCGTTTGAACAGTCGTACGACCGGAGGCGAGTTTACACAATTCGTTAAAAGTTGTCGAGTTTTTTTTTTTTTTTTTTTTGTAAAATTTTCTTTTCTGTGTCAGTCAAAACCTTGCTTATACAGAATTCGCTTACTTCGATTTAGTAACAATGGATTTATATTTGTGGCTATGGCGTATTACATCCTTTACATTTAATTTTGGCCCTTGATGACCGTTATGTTTTTAAAAATATAATATTAGGGGTTCGACAACTAAATCATACTGAAAAAATTATCTAATGTAATACCAATTTAAATGCGTTAGATATAAATTTATGGAATTAATTTTTACCGAATGGCCACAATTATTTTTGATTGAGAACAAAGTCGTTAAAACTCAAAACAAAGCTAAGTCATATAGAAATTTGTTTCATAACACCAGGAGTTCTATGCATTTCTCTTTAACTTGCATGTTTTGCATATTAAGCTATTTTTCAATATTAATATGTTTTTTTTTTTTGTTATTGGAAAATAAATAATTAGAGAGATTAAATATTATTTGATATTTAATTTGTTTAAATCCAAGCTCAATAAGAATAAGGGTTAGAAAAAGTAAAGTAAATTAAAGTATAGCCGGACATACCATGCACCACGGACAGTCTTCGCTCTTCGGGTCAGATGCCTTTAAAGGGTGTGTATGATTTTAAAGGAATCATATCTTCAATGAGACGATTCTGAACGAAAGAAGTTAATAATATAAAGAACATATTGTTTTGAACACACCGACCACAAGAGTATCTGACCCGAAGAGAATTTCAACAATATTATTCAAATCATTTTCACTGTATAATAATTTCCCCAGGAACAATCCGGGGGCAGAAAATTCCCAATTACGTCGTTAGTCCGGTACGCACGTGTACGGAAGGTCGAGTCCCCCGGGTAAGTACACACCGAGTACCCGTATTTTATACCGGACGGGGGTGTAAACACGGCGCCAGTCGCATTGCCAGCGGCCGTTGTATGTATAATAATAATAATAATAATACGCGCACGCTAATTTAATTACCGGTGACGACGGGCACCAGTCGCCTCCGCGTTTCGGTCGAGAATGAAATATAAACCGATGAGAACGTTTTGCCGCGACGACGACGGCATAATGATCATAGATTACGTCCGTACAAAACACGACGCGCGCGTGTTATATTATGTTGTGCCGACGGCGGCGGCGGCGGCGGCGGACGTTGAGGAATATCATTCCGCTTTTGGCCACCGGAAATCTTACACGATTCCGCCGATGCCTGGCAGTAGTCTGTCGTGTTGTGTATGTGTGTGTGTGTGCGTGTCGCGCCTCTCCTCACCCCTCATCATCGCCATCGATCCGTCTTTGTCGTTGTACATTTTATAATTACAAAGACCAGACGTACTTGCATTATTATTATTTATTTTTTTTTTTTTCACAAAACGGTACATTATTTTGTCGCATTGCATCTAGTGCCCTTGACAATTTATTTAAACTGTCGAGTACATAAAATTTTACTTTCTACTATGAACTAATAAAATATATTCCTAATTTTAAATTATTTATATTGCCTAACCCAACCTAACCATGTACCTTATCAAAATTATCTTGTTGCTGAGTACCAGGGATTCTGCTTGAAATCAAAAACAATGAATTACAAACCTGTCTCACCCAATTTTCCAAAAGAAAAATGCAAAATCATTGTCGAAATTAAAAGCGTTCTTCGCCATATTTTATTTTAATGTAATATCATATAAATTGAAATATACAAATTGATTTATCAAGAAAAAATACTATTGCATTTAGTTTTATTTTAACGTCATTAGCTATAATTTAAATCAATTACAAAAACAAAACGCAATATGTTTATTGACGAAAACCACTTGATTCTCAAAAATATCTTAATCGTCGTACAACTTGACTCTTTGGCTCTTTCAACTGGTCCAACCTATGGTATGTGTTCCTAACCCAACATAATGTGATTTTGCGACTAACACTTCGCAAGTTCACGCGACACAGTCACTGGTAACGACGGGCTTCAAAGAAAATTCTCGATCGACCCCCCCGTGTGGTTCATCCATGCCCTCTGTTCATATATTATTAAATACGACTACGTGGTGCGGTGTGTGACGAACATAACGATGCGGGATCACGTGCGTTATCCGTTCGGCTGTCGCGTCTATCTCGCAATCACCCCGGTGACGAGACCGCCAAACTAGCTCGCGTTTCCTTTCACGCCTTCCCCCCTACCCTTTTCCACCCACCCACATTTCTGAAACGCTCGTCGGCATAACGATTCGAATTCGGTCCGCGCAGGGAAAATCGATTCGGCCGGGTTCTTTTTTTTTGAGGACCTGCATCGGCGGGGCACCGTGTTGGAATAGTAACGCGTAGCTGAAATATATTCCAAACTATATACGGGTCTCGTCGGGTGGGGGTGGGAGGGGATGAGTAACTATTTGTTCTAGTTTAGAAAACATACACATACCTCCGAGACGATACGCTTTCGTCGTAATATGCACCGACAGCCAAGACTTCTCAAACTTCACTTCGAATTCCCAATCAGATCAAAATATACGTATTATTACACGGTAAAAACTGAAATGATAAAACGGAGTGAATTTTTTTTTGTTTTTGTAAAACGAATGAGTGTTTGTTTAACCAGATACTCGGTTACTTGAGAAATTTTATTTTAGTATTGTGAAAATTTACGTTTAAAAAAGTGTTAATATTGCGTTTTATCGCAAGAGGGTGGGTGATAAGGGTAGTAGACGAGTCTTGTGATATCGTTTGGAAAACCAATTAAATAGTAAAAAATGTACTCAACAAGCAAATAAAAACAGTATTTTATTTCATCTTTGCTTGCTCTATCTCTTGGCTCCTGTCTTTCGTCACACCCGTGTCACTATATTCAAATTTATAAACTCTTTCTTGGAATAATGAAGCTTGTGCATTTTTTTTTTTTTTTTTTTTGTTCACTCCACTCAGACTATTTTTATCAGTATTTATTTTATTAAAAATCAATTATTCCTTATTGAATAGCGGCATTTTTGTTATTATTTTCTATCTCCAAATTGATTTGACAAGTAAAAATATGTCTTTTCGGAATAGTTTGTGTGTTTTCTAATATCACAGCAACACAGAAAGCGTTTTTACAGAAGAAATATGGATCTTTTAAAAAAAAAAATAATAAAACTTCAAGTCACTTATGTTTAGGTTTTCATCGCTCTTATGGCAAATGAATCACCACTTAAATTTCAGGACAAAAGCAATAGCTGACAACCAAGATTCATTGACGAATGTCGTATTATGACTAGTGAAAAAAAAAAAAACACTTGTTATAAATTCATACAATATGTATGATAAGACCGTGACATTTATCTATCCAAAATTTCATAGTGTGTTCACGGTAAAAGCGTCAAAATTGCGTTGTAGAATTGCAGAATATCCAAATCAGTTTTGGAACTGATTTGGTGTTCTGTTGTTGGCACTGTCACCGCGAATGACTATTTTTGTTCCCATTGACTTAAAACGATGCACTGGTTGTACATAAAATTTATAATCCCACGTTATAGAAACATATTACGTACACGAGATAAATTTTAAACTACAAATATCAATTTAATGATCCGTCTGCGCTGCTTTGAGAATTTATTCTCTTTTGACTTATATGACGTGCGAACCCAGTAAAACACAAGAGGTTATTACGCTTAGAAAATTTAAAAATTAAAAACATAATTGTTTTCGAGATATATATATTTGGAAAAAAATGTTCACATGCAATGCTCAAGATAACTTCTTTTTGTTTTATTTCTAACTTTTTTTTAGTCCATGATTTCAAGGTTAACAAACTATCACTAGTCATGATAGGTATCTATGCTGACACACCAGTTTAATTCATCACTAAAATTCGAATAAAGTTGCTTAGTAGTATTCAAAAATAATTGTTATGATGGTACACTATTGTAATTAATATGAAATATTGAATTTATCCACATGAGAACAAATAAATTATGAAATTGTCCACAAACTCTACTTAAAATCGGTCGAAAATCATTCGCAAAATATTCTAATGTTTGATGGCGGATAAAAATTGTAATTTCCTCAAATTATGTTCAAGTAAATAGCACGAGGCATACTGTCAGGTTTCGGATAGTTAAAAAACCGTTTACGAGGAAATATCTCTGAAATTCTACCGATTGAAAAACATTTATTTACCGCAAAAAGGTTATTAAAAAGTCCTTCCCTGCGTTTTTGTTAGTTAGTTTTTTTTTTCTACTCAATAAAGTTTTAAATATTTAAATATTAATTATTTTCACCGCGCATTCGTTTCGCGCAGTTTCATCAGTGTTCGACACGAATCATGTTTTAATAACAATATTATCATTAGTGCGCGTAAATCCGCGGCTCTGTGATTCTCGTTTCTGATTTCACAGTGCCGGGAAAACAGTACAGAATTCGTTAAGGTTTTGCTTTTTGTCGTCGATTTCAACAACAATAGCACCGCGGCGTGGCTCGGACGAAACAGATAACAGAGATTTTTTAAAGAATAAAGCCACCGATTAAAAACGTACACCGTTTTGCTCGGTGCAGTGCCGCGGTTTTAATTTCATAAATAATTATATTTTCCTGCCGCGTTAATCGCGAACGCGGATACAAATCGGGAACCTATCTACATACGTATATGATTACCCTCGGGAATCGCACACACACATGCATATATTATATTAACAGTGAAGTTTTGATATTCCGCTGAAGTGATTAATCCTTTCGGATGCATAAATTAATATGGCAATAGAATAATAATATCTTCGAATAATATTAATAACGAATAATAAAATAATAACGAAATATTGAATTACGATAATTATAATACGAACCGTTCGTTCGCGCGTCCATTATAAGCGTAGGAGTGATATCGCGGTCGAGTTCAATCCGTAAATGAATAATAATTATTTTAAAAACGATTGCGAAATTCCGTTCTGACAATACGTGGCGGCGAAAACGCGCGAGGCCCCCGTGTTTTTATAATATTATTATTATTTACAGTTTCCCCCCCCCCTCGCGGATGACGCGGCGTTTAATAAACGCGGCCTGCTGCCGTTCCCCGGTCGCTGTCGTGTAATTTATAACCATCAGACGACGTTTACAACCGGGCGAAAAGGATTTTCTCGGACTAAAAAGCACAACGTCGCTACCACCTGTCCCTATATGGTGATGTGTACTTAATGCTGGACATGAAAACGTTCGTATAAACACGATGAGCCCACGTGATGCGCGAGGAGTTTACCGAAACGGTTGACATTAGTCTTGCTAAACTGCGTATAAACCTGTCTTTAGTGCCTAACTTTAAAGATCCCTCGAAAAAAAAAAAAAAAAAAAAAGAAAGAATATACGTCGTCTCTGAACTCATTATGAAAAATGAAAAGACGTTTGAAACGCAAAGATAGAGGAGAAAAAAAAACACGAAATAAAAAAAACCGTCGAGTCGGTGGAGCACGGAGAACTGCATTATTCGCTACCTCATTAACATTTTTTTTTCTTTTTTTTACTAAAACTTATTAACTTTCAAATCAGATAACGTTGTAAATATTTTGCTCGAGAGATACGCGTTGGCGTTTTCCCCACTATATTCTATTTTGGTTTTCGCAGTAAAGAAAAAAGTTCTTTTTTATTTTTTCAAAACTAGTGTGTTGTGACCATCAAATATTATACTTGCTGAACGGGTTTTTGGGCATAAATAAAGTGTGAGTTTTGAATTTTCAATCTAACGCAAGATCGATCGTTTACTTTGTCGATTAAAATTTGAACAAAAATCAAATCTCCTCCGCCCGGGCCGGCTAAACTAGAGATATTAACGGATAATTATTTTGTGTTTCTAACAATGCTAAAAACTTCCAAAGAGATATTAAATTCGAATTTTTGGAATATTGGATCTTATTTTCGGCAAAGAGCAATTATATCGACGTTATTTGTGAGGAGTAACTACTCGAAATCGTATATCAAATGATATCACATTATACAAAAGTAGTATGATCTAGTCTCTGGCCCTAGAAGTCAATTTAATATACCAAAATACATTTTATTTTTTTAATAGCAATTAAAACTATATTTAAAAAAGCCGGACATACTTCGCACGATGGGTGTACTTCGCACGACGGGTGATATTCTCTTGACGGGCGTATTAAATTTTAAAGAAACGATAAATCATTTCATCAGTAAAACGATTCTGAACAAAGGAAGTAAATAAAAAAAATAAAAAAATTTTCAAAAAATGTCCAAAATTTTTTTTCATATTTTCAAAATTTTCTTGCGCCAAAATCTTTTTTATAGGATTTTCTATCTATGTTTAAATTTTCATAAAGTTCGAAGTTCGGAATAAAAAAATTATGGTTTCCGAGTCGTTTTTGTCAAATTTTGGGTAGTTTTTTTCAAAAAAAAAAATTGAAGAATTGAGAAATTCAAAAAATGACCTCTC
>JAIPRM010000277.1:0-23524 GCA_025469315.1 Stegophylla sp. TES_Ste_2020 | reverse complement strand
ATATGTTAATTACTTTGTATTTTTTTTCATTTTTATTTATTTATTTATTATTATTATTATTATTATTATTATTGTTATTTTATTACTGTAAATTAAATATAATCAGTTCAATAATTATAGACTATTACTCATAAGCTATTCCGCCGATAAGAGGTTTTCCTCAGTGGTGGATAGGGATAACCCGATTTAATGTAAAAATATGTATTTCTTGTAATCTATTCTCCAGATAAATAAATATTATTATTATTATTATTATATCGTTGAATTGCCACAGCCGACCGACGCGGTGGTAATAATATCGTCTGTGGTAATAATGCCGTCGTCTGTGTTGACAAAACGAAATGGGCGACGGTGGCGGCGCGGCGTCAAATCGTTATAAATGTGTGTAATGGTAACGTTGCGTGACTCTTCGCCAAATTAATAGCAACGTATTTTTCTAGCTGACGAAAAGTTGTTAGTCAAAAACGTTATTATTATGGCACACTCTATGTACTCTCTACTCTCCTCCTCCCACCGCACACTCTTCGTTTTCCGTTCCGTGTAAATTAACCGAACAAAATGAGTCGTCGAATTATTAAAACATCGCCGTCAAACGTTACACGAGCGGTTTTTACGCTTCGGAATATTATTTCGGCCGGCGCATTAAATTTTCCGGTCTGTTACTTTCAACACGAAACGGAGCGGATTATTCGGGGTCGGGGGGGGGGAAGAAATCGAAAAAATAAATAAAATAAGCTCGATGGTATATAATACAGCTCAACGTTTAAGAACCGTCGACCGACGACCCTCCCCCCCCGCGAACGCGTTTTAAAATACAATCCGTTTTAATGGTTCTTGTCTGTGCGGGGCGAAACCCATCAATTACTTTTTCGTTTAAAAACCACCGCACCGAGATGGATACGCACACATGCTCGCGTGTTCACCCCCCCCCCCCAGCTCCCCGGCCACGGGCCAAACGTCAATCTCCAACTACCGTGAAATTGATTTTTGATGTTGTTATAATATTATCGCGCGTGTAACATTTTACACCTAAAATATCCGTTCCAGACGCCACAGGCGCACACAGGTCGCCGCGGCTGTGCGGGGCCGTAGGACTTTCTAATTTTTACCGAAAACGTTACGGGGCAAAATCGGTTCGGTCACATCGGTTTTGTATGAGATCTACCTTCGAACGGTGGGGGTGGGGGGTGTGTGCGCCCGGGGTGGCTGATCGATTCTCGACTCGTTCGTAATATATCCCTAAAGCAGTTTTCCAGATAGTTCAACGATTTAGTTTCAGTCGATTACAGATGAAATAATATTGCAAAACATTTTGTGCATTTTTGTTCTGAGACTCTGTAAAAATATTATACAAACTGAGAATCGAACAATACAATTTTCTATTATATATCCCACAACTCTAGGAACTAAAAATATGTTGTGGAGTTTATGAAGCGAATAAACGAATACAATTTATACATATTGGGTAGAATCGTTTATGTGAAGCAGCTACTTTGCATGATTATGAGCTAAACTCATCGATGAACGTTGAGAACACCATTTTCGAATAGCAACAGTCCCTGTTCTATAGATTTTAATCTACCATTTCCAGTTTACTTCGAAATATCCCACTGTAATAACACTACTGAGTTCACAAAGACACGAATACAATAATATGATTATTTACATTGTAGTCGACATTAAAGGAAAAACATATATAATCTGTAGATCATTATCCAAAAAGTTTGGTCATCCCTACAGTTGTACGCGTTCAACTTCAAATACGTTTATTTTGAAAACGTTACAATTTTAGAAGGGAATCGTGTTATTTATTACTCGGCGAAATGTCGAAACCGTCGACCAAAATGGCCGCGTAGCTTGATTAGTTTCAATAATTTTATTGCACTACAATAAATAGCTTTTACGAATCCCGTTGACCCGACAGCGCAGTCGGCAGTCACGTTATTATTATTTCGATCGGAAGTCGTTTTTCAGCGAGTTTTATCATTTTGGAAATTATTTATGATAGCTTTTTAACATTCGTAACTTTTTGGTTTGAAAATATATATAAATATAGTTCGCTTTATTTGCATACATCGCATACAATACAAGTACTTAAAAATGAAAATATTTGAAATCGGTACAAAGCATGGTCGACAAAAAAAAAAATGAAGTATGTATTTTTATGACGGCACGTGTGAACGGGGTAGGGATAATAATACACGAATTTGGAGGTTACAAAAGAGTTTGCGCACCAGTGATTTCGTGTAAAGTTATACGATAAATTTGTATTGAAAGCTGCTGGAACGCTAACAGTAATAATAAATAATTAGTCCGTCATCACGTCATAACAATACCGGCTGTGTCGTCAACCCGCCACGCAAGTCTTATACTTTCCCACGTGTCATATTATCGCGTTTTGACGACGTTTTTTTTTTTTTTTGCCAGCGGAAAATCTCTTACACGTCGACGTGTTATACCAGTGGTTCCCAAACTGTGCACCGCGGTGTTCCAAGGGCATCGCAAGCACTTTTCAAGGGCACCGTGGATCAAAAAAAAAAAAAAAAAATTTATATAAATATTTACAATTTAATGATTGAATGGTGTTGTTGAAATAATATTAATGGTATCCCTTCTTGGATAGTGCAAAAATCCTTTAGCTTAGATACAGCTGATTACAAATATTTGATCTACTCAACTTTAAACCCGATGCTTCTTTCAATAACAATTCGTACGTAGAATTATGGCTAGATTTGAAAAATAATGAGATTTAGGCAAAATCACTAACGTCAGTCTCAACAAAGACCTCAAACAAAAAGTTTGGGAACAGCTGTGTTGTACACTAGGTACGCGTACAGAAGCACGAGGAGATTTGCAATTTACGGATTGTTACGAGATATTATTACGAGTTTATTTTCGCTCCGCACAAAGCCACCGGCAATATTCGGTATTCGTACGTTTACACGTGTGCGCGTGCGCGTAACGGGTATTCAAGTCCGCAAACACTGCGCAATAATTTCGCTAAACAAAACGAACGAACTGCGGGCGAAACGTGCGAAAGAATCTATTGTGAATATCAAAATGTATTTTACGACGACGCGCTTTGTACTCGTACGCCGAGTACGTGCATGTAGTAATGCGTGCGGGGGGAGGGGAAGGATAGGGGAAGAAGGATAAGGCGGTGAGAATGGAAAAAAAAAAAAAAACGTCGTCGTCCAATAAAATTGTCAGTACGTATAAACAAAGACGAGAATTGATTTAATATTATATATTTATTTATTTATTATATATATAATATATACACACATACGTATATTAACGAAATTGATTTATTCGGAATACGAAAACCGCGACATTATACTTTGAAGTAAATTTTGGGAGCCGCGGTACACGACGCGTGACGCGATGAATTATACAGGGTGTTATAATAGAAACTTTACTCGACAGACTATTTTTATTTATTGATTTATTATAATTAATAATAGAGCATTGCACTTTGTCAATAACGTTTAATTATTTTTTTTTGGGGGGAGGGACTCCAATTTCCAAATTTGAAATTTTATACTATAATTTTAGAAATAATTCAAAATATAGCCATTTTATGAATATTAGTTTTAGAAAAATATTAGTGCTTGAATTTCTAATTTTGGGTAATCCGTTCATTTTCTACAATTTTTTTAATTTTGTGGAAAATGAACGAATTAACCTCTGTTAAAAATTTAAGTACCAATATTTTTCTTAAAATCAGGTTTACAAAATGACTATATTTTGATTTTTTTCTAAAACTATAGTATACAATTTCAAATCATAAAATTGGGGTTTCTCCGCCCAAAATCCCCCACCCCCTAAAAAAATTAAATTTAGTATGAAATATCAAATTTGAAAATTTGAGATCCCACCTCAAAAATGAAAAACTATACATGATTTCTGTAGACCAATGCTCTAAATATATATAATATATATTTTGATTAAAAAATCATTACTAGGGATGAGAACATGACATAGAAACTGCGTATTTTTGTCTATATCTTCTATAGTTTATAGCTAGATGAGCTAAAAATCTGTTTCATAACCGAGTGAGTCTATATTTGTGGTTTTATTTTCGCATGTTCTGGTAATTTGTTCAAATATTTATCGTTTCTTATGCGTATTTTATGAATTTTCGCATGCATATTCGCATACGTATTTTATCGATTCAAAACCTCCTAAAACTTTTCGCATCCCTAGTTATTTGTACATATTTTTTCAAACCGTACCGGGACACCCTGTACACAGGTACGCGTTATTGTGTTATACCGTCGCGGGCGGATTTCGACACTGGGAAAAAAACACGGCAAACGTATGTTTCGCGATAAATATTCGAATATCGATCGTTTGTCGCGTTCCTTGGGTTCCGTTCGCGCACGAAATCCGCAGGGAAATCGTACGCGTCCGAACACGTCCGTTTCGTAATATCACCGAACGCGACGACGCTGACGGACAGGGTTTTCGGACCGACTCATTTGTTGTCCGGGACCCCGACAAATTGCATTATTTCACGCCCCGAAACGTATTATTACGGCGTTATGCCGGGGCGTCTTTATTGAATTACATTTCGCGTGTACTTATTATTGTTATTATTATTGAAATAGAAAACGCGCAAAGGACACGCGGCCGAAAATTTTGGATTCAAATGTATACGTTTTAATTAAGAACGTACTGTTTGTGATAAAACGCACAATAACCCTGTGCGCTGCTAATTTCTCGTCGAGCATGTGACGGTATAAAATCGACTGATCTGCACGGTAATGCTATGATGATAATTAGGGCCCGAAACTTGTTGCATTTCCATTTTTCTTTTTTTTGCTTTCTTTACAGAAATTTGATTCGTGGAACATAGAATATAGTAGCAAATTTTTCATCAGGGATTTTTTACTTTACGGTCATTTTTTTTTCTTTTTTTAGTATTTTTGGTGCGTTTTTCTTATTTTTCTACTTTTTGTTCATTTATTTGCTTTTTTTACAACTTTTTATTTTTATTTTATTTGATTTTTATTTAAACTGTACACAGAGTACAGATACAAATCTGTACTGTACTGTTATTCTTTTTTTTGTTTTCGAAAAAAAGAAGAAATTTCACTAGATTATTCCCAAAAATATTAATTTTTAATATTAGTTTTTAATATTTTAATGTCATTTAATGCATTTTTCTTTTTTAGTGTATTTTTTAATTTATTTTTAGTTCATCAAGTTCCGGTCCCTAATGCTAAGGATTGTCACAGAGAATTGTATTCGAAATAAAAACGCGTTTTCTGCATGTTTTGTGTAAGTTTTAAAAGTTTCTTCTGGCATTTCTATCGATCACTACAGATGTCTATTACTCGGTATCATGTTAAAAAGGTAATATTTTGAAATTCTCAAAAAGTTTTGCCGTCGTAAATAATGACTCTAGCCGACGATTTGAGTGAAACGGTGAAATATGACAGAAACTAAAATTTCATGAATAATGCTAATATTTCGCTAACATTGCTCGAGACTTAAACGTTTAACTTTTCACGTTTTAGTAAAAAAAAAAAAAAAACCACTAGAAAAAACGTTTTATACTTTGCACCGTTCAGAATTTTTTTCTTCCCTTCGCTTTGATTTATTGTCATATCTTTAGTGGCAGGAAAGGCAATTATTGTAAAAGAAGTTCAAGTTATTAAACATCGTCTCCTCCGTCATCCCTAATTTTTTTTCGACATTGAACGAAATTACCACCTCCGTGAGTTCAATTAATGGCAATTTTTATTAATTTATTTCTATGTTGATAATTTTGAAAAAAAAAAAATCTGTTAAAATTATTAATGTATTATAATATGAAAATTATTTTTGTGATAACGGTTTGGGTGAAATGAAAACTGAAATAAAAAAATGAAATTGAAAATAATTTGTATACAAATCGGTGTTTTCGAATGTCATCAACAACTGAGACTATTTGTTTTTTTTTTTTTTTATTTATTTCGTTTAATTTATCAGGAAAACAATATCTGTTCGGATCCGGTCTTCGGTCATATTTTGCTCGACGTTTTTTTTTTTTTTTTTCCCCCATGCCAAACGTAATCAATCATCGATGCGTCATGGCGATGACACACGATAGGGGAGAGAGAAAGAGAGAGAGAAAAAAAAAACAAAACTCGTGTTCAGCAACGGTATTACAGCCGGGGATTATGAATTATTAATAGGCGTCATCGTAATTACACGGAAGGTGGCTGGAATGTCAAAAAATTCAGGAAAAATGAACAAGCGGACCACGGCGGTTTTTCAATGGGTTTACAACGGGAAAATACGACGAAAGATAATGTTTTACGATATTATTTCTAAAGCATTATCCCAAAGTATCCGACTATGGTGAAAAAAGTACCCGTTTCATTACAGTTTATCTTTTATGTAATAATATAATTCTATTTTCTACAACACATATTTTATCTGCTGGTCTCGTTTAATAATAAATTACTTGAAACATGCTCAGGTAAGTAAAAATATTACACTGTTCACATCGGTAATAATAATATTAAGATTAATAAAATTATCATTAATATCATTAAATCATTGTATGAACAATTATTTAAACGTAGAAAACCAGGCTGTAGCGGTATTAATGTGGCGAGGGTGGGATTATTTATTGGGTTTAATTATTATTATAGTGATTTTCCAAATACAATGTATTTGTGTGTCGGAGGGGGATGTTAACTCCCGAACCTCTAACTTCCAAATTCTCCACTTTTTCAGCACGCATTTATGTCGTTTGTTAAGTAAATTTATTATCCTAAAGAACATTTTCATATCTTATACTCGTCTAAGATCTTTTATATCCTACATTTTATGATTAAGTATACTCTTATCACAAAAATATTTAGGAAATTATATTTATTGGGTTGAATTTTCATTTGACCTGTATGTGAGTAACTTTTTTTGTTAATTAAACCTTGAAATTTCGGAAAAAGGATTAAAAATTAAAGAAGTGTATGCTGGGTAAATTTTACAACATATATTGTTTTCATTCGTGAACTCAGTGGAGAAGTTTAATAATGACTTTAATTATTGAAGTATTAAGATAGTTTAATTATTAATTTGAAAACATCAAATTGAATCGAAATAAAAATTAAGGTGCATAATATAAGTTATTATTGTAATTAATAATAAAATATCATTAAAATAATATATTTAACTCGCAGGCAAAGATGAGCAAAAAACGTTCTACCACATCTGCAATTAGAAAATTATAATAATTGGGTCCGATGCTTCGTTATTTTTGTTGAAAGCGGCAACATAAAAACAAAAATAAAACAATCTACAATAATAATAATAATGAGTCATAAAGGAAAGGTATTAGAACTGCACACCGGTTTACATTAATGCAATGTTTAATATTCATTATTAAATGTAAATTTTAATGAATTGACCTGCCGCCGCTAAATTTTTAATTACACCATTTACCAACCAATAACAATAGTCGATATAAATTTAAACTTTAATTTTAAACAATATACCTGCATTATGCTATTATATTATTTTCAGACATTATAAAAATCGTGTGCTGCCTACGATACCGATTTACCGAGCAAAAAATGGCCTTGGACCCAAAACGTTCGATGACCCCTGTGTTTTCTATAACATACAGCTGCAACTGGACGAGTTCAATTTTATTTGAAATTTAGACAATCGTTTTATTAAATTTATATTTTGACAGGATATAAATAACGACGTCATCCTGCAACGCGTTTAATCTCGAGTTACACAAATTGTACGCGTTCACGCGTGATGAAATTAATATTTGTGTGTGCTGCTGAAACGGAGTACAGAATTTTTATTTTTTTCTGTATCCGAAATGAATAACGCATTTTTATTTTTTATTTTTTACTTAATTGTTTTTCAGTTACTCCGCGACGTGCAGTGTCACGTCGCGTCCAATTAAATTTCACACTGTCCGTTCAACTTTAAAACGTTCGCCGCTCGAGCTCTCGGCTCCGTCGAGGACAGTGTATAATGTGTAAAAGGGGTCAGTTATACCGACCCTATTCGTGTAAATTACACAACGAATCGCGACGCCGCCGTAACCCTCTCTCACTGCCATATACTTAAAACGTAAATGGACGTCGTCGTCCGCGGACGTTGTATGAAATATTCAAAATGTACCGCCATTGTCGTCGTCGTTGTCGTCGCGCCGATGAGTGATTTTATCATTTTCGAAAAATTTTTTTGCGCAAAATGACAATAATTAATGACGTGTACTCACCCAACACTCCCAGTCTGTAGTTGATGGTGACCACGACCAGTCCGCCGTAGCTGGCCAACACCGTGCCGTCGTACGGATTTCCGGAATTCCACTCGTACGACTCGCCGTGGATGAACACCAAAACGGGTTTCAGCGTTATCTTCTCCGAACTCCCAAAGTTCACTGCAACACGCAAACACCAAAACCGAACGTTTAATATTCGAAAATTCGTTCCGTTAAAACAATTTCTATTTATTTATTTATTTATTTTTTTGTATTCGTGTATTTAGGGTTAATAGACTTATTTCGAATATTATATCTGTAAAAATAATGTTTAAAAAAAAAAAAAACGACACGATGGAACGTTGATTGGACTAAATCAAGTTCATATTTAAGTATAATCTTAATTAGAAAACAATTTAGGTAGAAATTATTTTCATAGTTTTATCAATAATAAGACAATATTTTTCAATACCAAATTGTATTCTAGCGATTATTATAAAATCAATATTATCTTATGACGAAAAACAAAAGTCGGGTTGATTCGTTTTTTTTATTATTATTTATTTATTTATTTTTTTTGTTTTAATAAGATTAAAACAAAGCTATTTCACATTGTCTGTTCGGAGAAAAACCAACCTGAGGTCGATTAGAGTAGTATTTTAGTAAATTAAGTCGATTGGGAAAACGAAAGTTTGCGTTCTTTTTTCAATAAAATATATCGCAACGATACTGTAATGCGTCGTAAAGCCATTAACAAAGAGTAAACGTAAAAACTTAAAATATTTTATTGCATTATTGTTTCTTCGGAAGTTAAGTTCCTATTTTATCGATTTCGAGTTTTTCCAAAGTTTATTCCCCATTTAAAGGTTTATCCAAAAGTTTTCACTTTGGCTTAGAATTTTTTTTTATAATCTTCTTTTTTCTTTTTTTTTTATCTCGTAATTAGTGAAAGCGAGCATTGATTTTTTGGGAGAATAAAAAAGGGAAGTAGATTCACACAAAAACCATAATATATCATAAATGTATACGTGTGTACATAAACTATTACACATTATTTTTGTACTATAATAATAATAATAATAAAATAAGCATAAATAAATAAGTCAGTTCGAAATAAATTTGATTTTTCGAGTTGTCTTCTGTGCATACATCGTTATCAGCATTTATTTTTTGAGAGCATGGAGTCTACGTTCAAAAACATAAAAAAAAAAAAAAATGGACTGCTTGTTTACATGACTACTGTTATCGCTCGGCTCACCGGCAAAAACATAGTATAACGTGTACGTGAATTTCGGTCTCTCCCGAATATTTTTCCTCTTTTCTTCGTCACTCTCCATCCAGGGATGTTACTCCAGGATTTGATCGTCAGCAGGAGGAAAACAAAAATAGAGAAAGGATGTGGTGAAAAAACGAAAGATACAGAGAGAGAGAGAGAGAGAAGTACGAAGCTATAATTTCCGATCGGAGGGGGTGTAGGGGTTGAGCCCCGCGGGGAATAATGTCGCCGTCGATCCGTGAAATCAATTTGCCGCGGAACGGATTCGCGGACTTGCGCACGGGGCGGAGGCGGTGACCTTAAATTCGTAAAACCGGAAACGCGACAATAATGATGACAAATAATGGGACGGGGTTACCGCGGCAGTGTAACCGATGTTCGGTCACGATTCATTAACGCGGTCGCGCGGGTTATACGCGCGCGTGCGCATCTCGCCGGTCCCATGTACCGCGTTGACGTGCGAAACCATTCTTCTTCCGCACCGACAAAAACAACTCGTCCGGCAAAATAACTGACGACACTGGTATAAACAACCGGGGCAGGTCAGGGGGTCCGCCGGGTCCCCCGTCGTTTTTCTCCCAAATCGAAACGCGCTGTTCTCGTCGTGATGATTATTTCCATAATATTCCGTTATCGTCATCAGGCCCGGACTAATGGGGGGGGAGGGGTGCAGAGAATGCGCATCCCTTAGGCCCCAAACTGATATGTGACCCCTCGATATAAACGTTGAATTCTATATTTCGTTTCCGTAAAAAACAATTTTCAATTTCAAGAAAATTCCGGTAATTGCATATTTAGCCGTTTTTCGTCAATATTTTGACTGATTTTCAGCGTTTTTGAAAAAATTCTTGAGAAATTTGAAAAATTACCTTTTTTTAAAGTCTGAATGTGGTTTTGGATCTATAGAGATACTGAACAAAACTTTTGGACAAGTATTTCTATAAGAAAAAGTGTTTACAGAAAGAAAGAAAAGAATAAAAATAAACATCACTGTAAAAAATTATAAGCTTCTCCGCTTTGCTCAGAATCTAAAACTATGTACTTCGTATAATTGGGTGTTCTTCGCACCTCGGGTGGTATACTCTTGACGGGTGTGTTGAATTTTAAATAAACGATAAAT
Source organism: Stegophylla sp. TES_Ste_2020 (assembly GCA_025469315.1). Taxonomy (NCBI): domain Eukaryota; kingdom Metazoa; phylum Arthropoda; class Insecta; order Hemiptera; family Aphididae; genus Stegophylla; species Stegophylla sp. TES_Ste_2020. Next base: position 12,910 of record JAIPRM010000277.1, on the reverse strand, counting down.
GATTTCTTCGATAAAACGATTCTGAGCGAAGCTTCAGTTTATTCACAAGATTTTTACTTAAAAATGATTTGGTTCGTATAAGTATAACAAAAAATAATTATTTTTTACACAGTCACTTTTATATTTCATCATAAACCGAGAAAAGGAAAAAGTATATAAGAAAAATAAACGGAAATATCTCGTTCTACCATATTTTGTTTTAACATTAAAATATACACTCATTCCACAACAAATTATGTTTATAATTATAACAATCAAAAATTTATAAAGTATCTCATTCAAGCCTCTAAAATAAATATCTATACCAGTCTGGGAAAATATTATGATGCAACTGAGCCATCAACCCATGCTTTATGTCCGTACTTGTACCACTTTTATTAATAGCCTTATTTTAATTTTAATGATAAAATTTCAAAATCATATTTACTTATTTCGTAAAAATGAAGTATATGTACACGTTTTTATTAAAATGTGTGGTTTGAAACAAAATGGATATGCTTGTGCTGTTTGCAATTCGGTATGTTTAACCATTTTTCGTATCCTGTTTTATAATTCTCAAAAAAATGGGTATCCTAGCAAATTTTAAGCACTTTTTATATCATGCGTATATAATTACAAATTTAAATCTTGATGGTGTTACCGAATTCAGTGAAAAATCGGTGGTTACGACATAAAAATGATTGAACAAAAACTGCAATATTTATTTTATAGTTAATACTACTACTCATTCACAATAGAGTACCCGTCACTTCCAGATATGCTATGAAAACTTATAAACAGTATAAAAAGAAAAAAAAACGGATCAGATATTTTTATACACCGTGTAATATTTTAATATCGAGTTCAGAGTATGTCTTGTTTAATCTATAGAGTTTATAGGTGATGTGAAGTTACCAACATTCAAAAAGCAACGTATTTAATGTGCACGTGGCGAGTTCGAATCAATAAAAAAAAAAAAAAAAATTAAAAAAATTAGCAGGTCTATCCAGTGTTTATTTATTTTTTTTGAAAATAAAATAAATTGCACACACGTACAAACTTAATGGCTTATTAAATTATTGAAAGAGCAGATCTCATTGAAATATAAAAAAAAGTATGTTTAATGAAAAACGTGCATGTAATTTGAAATTACAAAAAAAAAACATAGATATTAAAAAATCGTCTCTTTCAAATAATGGATATTTAAAAACATATGTAACTTGACAAGATGACGGGCAAATTCATTGAGTCATCTACTCTAGTTATTACTTTACTCCGATTTTAGTGCCACACAATTAAAAAAAATATATATATATTTTAACGTTAATTTTATATTAATTATTTCATATAATATTTTCACGTGGGCGATACCGTTTTTTTTTTTTTTTTCATCGATAAACCGCATACGCGCCATCGGTTTATTGTTACAAAATAATTATTACCGAACGTTGTCTTTAATGTTTTTTAATTAATTTTCGAACAAAGCCGGATGAAACGCGAATTAACGGGTTAAGCGCGGGATTTTTTTTCAACCTAATATGCCATAACTAACGGAACGTTTACGCTTCAACTTTATCCTATTCATTGATTTTCGAAATACTAATTTTGAAAAGGGAAATTTTTTCAATACGCCATTTACCTACACCCCTTATATATTATTATTAATAATAATAATACACTGACCTTCTTTTTTTTTTTTTAATACTTTTCATTAATCGCCATAAATCCCGTAATTTATATTTGAAATATTCATATCTGATGTTGAAGCGTGTTGGGAACTTAATGAATCATTATTATGTGCTATTTTACATTTTTTTTAAATAAGTTCAAATTCCGATTTCGAACAAAACAAATGGTAACAATAGAAATTATTTAATTACATTTAAAAGCGCATATTTCATTTTACTGAAAATTTTAATAACGGCTTATCTATCATAAAATACGAGTACGATGACACGGGAATAGTTTAATTAATTTTGTAATGCAGTTAAGCAATTATTCCAAATCAGACATTCTGTGGAATACAGTTCTATGCGATTAAATGATTATCGAAAGTTTTATAAAAAACATTATTCTGTTCGCACAGGCATTATGAGCAAATATTTTGACTTTATGCGTTACCAAAAAGGCAAACGCGAAAGACTTATTTCAATGTTTAATTGCTTGTCTATGAAATTTAGACGAGAAATTTACGCGAGAAATTTTCATTTTTAAAATTTAGAACGATCGATATGCAGGTTATTGGTACACTTCGCCTTTCGTTTGCAACATAAACGCGGTTCAGTTTAACAAATTATTAATATTGTCATTCACTTTCTCGGTTTATAGAAAAACGTGCAAAAGTAACTTTTAATCTTAATATTATATTATAGAACGTTGTATGTAGAGGTCCGAACATTATTATGGACACAAAATCGAAAATATTTGAAATGTTATTATTTTGCTAAATAATAACCGTACGTTTAGTTTTCGACTATTTTTGTCGAATTCCCGATTTCATTATATTCCTACGACGGATACAAAATAATCGAAGTTTAAAAATATTAACATTCAATCATTAAACCGTGTCTTAGAGTATTATTACTTTGGTTAGTAACGATTGGAGCCCCGATAGGAATTTTTATTAAAACAATCATCGAGTAGTGCAATCAGAATATAAATCGACACTGATAATAATTATATCAACTTAGATATTTATACGATTTGGGTAAGTTACGTTTACATTTAAGGAATGACAACTGTTCGAAATATTATATCATAATAATATTAGGACTGGGATTTTAATGCATAAGTAGTAATTTTTTCCTGCCATTATAAAATCAAAATCTGATATTACAAACCATATATTGGCTTAGTCTCTTAAGCCGAGTGATGTAATGACTATAATGCTCCACTGATTTTACATTAAAAATCATTAAATATTTATATGAATAATTGTTATATCTAATTTAATTTCACGTCCTCGCATTCAAAATTTAAGGAACAACACCAACTTTCATAATATTCCTTTTAATTCTAAAATTCACATTTCTAAAAGTATAATGCGCATGTTCCTTGCCCAAGTTTTGCATTGGATTAGTGTGAATCGCTTTGATTTTCATTTCTATCCGATTTCTTATTTAAGTAAAGAATTGTATTTTTGTCTGCTAGCATTATTCTATTTTAATCTACAATAACGACAATTGCATACAAATAGTATCCGACTCTCGTGTGTATTAAATGAATAGCGAATTAGAAAAAGAGGTTTTTTTCTACAGATTGTAAAATATCGTAAAGTAGAATGTCTTCCAAGCAGAAAAAAAAAAATCCAACGGCTATAAAGTGTTTTTTTTTTTTTTTTTGTTTACCTTTTAAGTTAAATACTGTAAAAGTCGTTTTTTATAGTGCGCTTTATTTGAGTTTTTTTTTTTTCAAACCTGATTAGGCTTGAAAGTCAAAACGTGTCAAAACGCGTGCCGGCGGCGAACTTTAATCGAAATTCGTCTCGCAGCGAACGACAACACGTGCAATAATAATTAATTCGAGGGTCTTTGGCACACACTATGCGTGCGCGTTATAATAACCATCGCTCGCATTCAATTTTAAAAGTTGTACCGACGGCAAACGGTTATTGCCTACACGACTATAATACGCGTCTTGCGCCGTGCCCGCAACACTTACCGGTAACGACTCGAGTTTATTCCGTTCAAATAGCTTAAATAGCGTATAAACATATACCGAGCACGGATACCATTGTGTGTGTTTTTTTTTTTTTTTTTTATTATTATTTCCCTTAGTCACCGCAGAAAATAAGCACACGTGTTTGTGCGCCACTAAAACGTGTCTGTCCGCGTACGTGTTTCGCACAAATACTCGATTATTATTTTCATTTTAGGTTCCGAACGAAGAGGAAGAAGCCAGTGTTTTTACAATGATGATTTTTTTTATTTTATTTTTTTTTTGTATAAATACACTTTTTCGTATAGATCTACTCGTTCAAAAGTTTGGATCAGTAACTTTTTTTGAAACCAGATATGCCTCTAGTTGGTACCTCAGAGAGGTCATTTTTTGAATTACTGAATTCTTCAATTTTTTTTTTTTTTTTTTTTGAAATACCTAACCAAAATTTGACAAAAACGACTCGGAAACCTTATTTTTTTTTTTTAATCCGAACATAGATAGAAAAAAATATATGAAAGATTTTGGCACAAGAAAATTTTGATAATGAAAAAAAAAAATTTTGGAAATTTTTTTAACATTTTTTTCCCTTTATACATTAGACAAAAAAAGTGAAATAAAGTATAGACAAGAAAGCCGGACATACTTCTCACCACGGATATTTTTCACTCTTCGGGTCAGATACTTTTCGTGAGTGTGTTAAAAATAATGACGACTATTATTGTTCTTTATATTATTGACTTCTTTCGTTCAGAATCGTCTTATTGAAGAAATGTGATTTATCGTTTCTTTAAAATTTAATACACTCTTTAAAGGCATCTGGCCTGAAGAGCGAAGAATACTCGCCGTGCGTATAACACCCAATACCCATCGTGTGAAGTATGTCCAGTTTTTTTTTTCTTTTTTTACCTCACACACGTACACACGAATTTTAATCATTATTTTTATCTTCACACGCACTCGTCTTTAATATATATATATATATATGTTATTTCGACATTCAATTTCCGTTCGATCGCCGGAAATATAATTACGTCGAGTCGTGCAGTGTATATGCGGGACTGGGCACGTGCGCGATAATTTATCGATGTGAGTGCGACGGGCGGCTGAGTCTTTCCACTGTCAAATGTTGTGCCTTTACAATTCAGTATTTTAACACCACCACAACTACTCGCCTGAAGACGATACAGACCCATGGGGAGGGGCGGTGGGAGGGTGCGCATTGTCTGCGCTGTGAACCTAGTCTATTCCCTCAACTCCGCTCCGGCGGCGAAAAAATGGCTACCGCCGCCAGGAGTAACGTTTAAATTTTCGGTGGATCGCTTTCGTAATTCGATTTTGTCCATCAAAATCGAAAAAAACGCGCGGTTTGACTTGTGGGACGACGACGACGACGACGACGACGACGACGAAAAAAGAAAAACTGTCAGCGTCGACGACGGAAAAACACGATCTACCGAGTTGAACGCAAACACCTTAAAAATAACGTTATTGTTAGCGCGTGTATCGAATTTTTATATTTTTTGTTTTATCTTTTTCTGTCACTTCAATGCGTATTATTTTATCGTAACGTCATTCGAGTTAGCAAGACGACGCGCGTGCGCGCGCAACAAACGACCGAGAAACATTTTGAAAAAACAGAATTTCAAAAAATGCAAAACTCATAAACAAATTTCCGTTATTGTTAAATGCACGTTCGTCACAAAGTCGTTTGTGGCGTGACACCAAAGTTCAAAAGTCATAATAATGTCATCGAATATATACAATAATAAAAAAACATAAAATATACAAAGTATTCATTGAACTACTTGCAAATATTGTATTCTAACGGTACAGACGAGTTTTCCTCAGACTCCGCAGATAATTTTAAAAGGGTTTAAAATGGCCGAGGGTTCTCTGCAGGTCCTTAGGATCAAGGATGACGTACAAGTGACCGTATAATATTATCGTTGTCGTATGACCTGATTCGGAAACACTCGTCGCACGACACCACCGTGCTCGCGGAAGACCAAAACTAGGATTATGACGTTTGTCGTTTTCGGGGTGAGTTTATATTCATGATACTTCCCGAACGTTTGTGCTGCAGCGTTCGTAATCATTCTTGTATAATTTATTGCATAACAGTGGCGCAACCAGGATTTTTTCAAGGGGAGGGTCCATAATTATTTGATCACAGACATTTCAGCTAAAAAAAAAAAAAACCTGTTACCTATAAACACCTCTATCAGCTTCAATTATTGTAACAAAAAGAGTAATATTAATATTTGTTATAATTTAAAAATATTTGGAAATAAATCAGGCTTACAGTGGTTATTTATTTCAATAGTAGTATTTATTTGTTCTATATTAATGTCGTCCAAATAACGATTCGTAAAATCACTAATGATTTTACGCAATCAAAATCGTCAACATCATTAGAATAAAGTTCAACGAATTCTTTTCATTTCAACTTTAATCGCCAGATTACATAGAAAAAATCTCAAAAATATCCGAAAATAGCTTTCATTTATTAATGGTACATTAATATTTAGTGGTCCAGAATCACGATAATTAGAGTTACATAATTTTGTAGCTCTATGATGAACTATGACGGCGTTTCACGAATTCACGCGAACTTTCACAAATTATTACGGGATTTATGACAAAAAAAACATCAAGATCGGATGATCACTGTCAAGCGAAAATTCACCAAAAGGGGGATTTATTTTGGATACTGAATGGAGTGGAGAAGTTAGTGTTTTTGAAATGATGTTTCTTACTATATTTTTTTTCGTTAACACTTTTTCATTGAGAAATACTTGTCTAAAAGTTTTAACCAGCAACTTTTTGAATCATTATTTTTCTCTATGTGACACTTTTAAAATGTTATTTTTCGAAATTCTTAATAGTTATTTCCACAATGTTTGGGAAAAACTATTCAGAATTCGATTAAAACGCAAAAGTGCACAGTATGTCTGGCTTTTTTTAACCGGTATTACTGGAAAATATTTATTTGGCTTAGAATAAACAACAAAGGATAAATCGTTGTCATATTATAGAATGTGGATAGTATCTGTAAAGAGTCAACTGCTTTAAATAGTCATAGTTTTAGAATGCTAGTAAAATTATTAATGTAAAGTATATAAATAAAAAGCAGTATCCAGCTGTGGGCACAGCTTTGCCGTCGAGTACGATACTGCAGTTTCGGGGTGGTTCGAGAGAGCGCGATTCAGTGTTTTATTTATTTTTGGTTCGAAAGAAATAATAAATCATCACGATTGCGCGCGACTATTCCGACCGCGGTTCAGTTTAATAAAATTTGTCGAATCGAGTAATAAATATGATTACAGTAACCTCGGATACAGTATTGTAATAAATTTAATGAATTCTTAATTTTGCGAAAAAAAATTAACGAGTTCTGTTTTTGTTTTTTTTTTTACTCGCAATGTTTTAGTATTTCTGCGGAACTCCGCATTAGTATAACCTTTAGAAATTGCCAAATAAATGAAAAATATCCGATATAGATGTTTTTTATTATCTGAAATAAAATATAAAAACGACCGACCGAAAAGCTCGTTCGATGGAACATCCGGTTAACTCTTAAGCTCAATGCTGTGCTTGAGAAATAAATATTTTACTCCTCACTAAACATAACGATCATCTGCCATTTGTTCTGTTCTATCTCTGGATTATAATCAATTTATAAACTCTGCTTAGAATCCGTATTACACGACGTGATTTTTCGTTCGAAATTATAAAATAAATCATGAATTGTACACGTCATATTATACAATATAACATCCAAAATTGATTTATACGGTCCACGTCATCATTGTTAAGCAAAGTCTATATAATACCAACCCGCAATCCGACCAAGTTTTACAATCGGAAATTTCCGATAAATTGGATAAAAGGTCGCAGATAATATGATTTATTATCAGAATCGACAAACAAATATAATGTTATGCGAGTAAGTACGGTTAATTTGCATATCGCTGTGAGCTGGAAGTCTGTTGTGTTATACAACTGTAACTCGTGTAAAAAATTATGTGGTAAAACGTGTTTCTCCAAGAATGAAAAAGCGATTGTTTTTAATGAACAATGTTCATTGAAAAAATAAAATACATAAAAAACGCCGATCAGATCATTAAATTTAGTGATCATCACTATTATTCCACACCTTTTCCTCTTATATAAAGAAATTATTATCATTAAACTATGGTAGGGTGACCATATTCAAGGAAATAAAATAAAAGACAAAAATAGTTTTCATAATATTTTTAAATAAATAAGTATTTATTACATACATATATATGTTTTTGAATCGTAACAAAAGTATAATTTTTAAACTACCTATTAAAGATTAAATTTAAACACATAAAAACTTTATTTTGAGAAACATAAAATAACATAATGCAACTAAATTGATACTTTTTAAAATTTCTTCAAATCCTTTATTCATGCATATTGTATACTTTATTTTCTTAAAAAAAACTTGTTAATTCATTTTACGATTATAAATTGGTCTAATGGTATCCAAAAGATTTCTAGATTCTTACATTATTTTATTCAATAATTTCATTTCAAAAATTTCAAATCAACAGTAATTCAAAAAACGGGATTAATGGGATATTATGGGATAGACTTGAAATTACGGGACAAAAAGCGTCCTGAGAGAAGTTTGTCAGGACAACAGGACACAGATCCAAAATACAGGACAATCCTGTATAAAACAGGACATATGTTCACCCTAAACTATGGTGTCATTGAAATGCTGTATTAGGCATAATATTTGTAAGTAAAACGATGTTCATATGACAATAACAAAAAGGGGATATAATATTACAATATTTCAAACTAAGCTTAAATTATTATTAATTCTAAGTAAGCTAGTTTTTTTTGATAATACTTTTCTAAAGTACAAACAATTAAAAGGATAACAAAATGGGACAAATTGTAATTATTATGTAAACTTTAAATTAGGATAATACTACAATGTTACTGATTAAACTTAAATACTATTGATCTATATATTTAGTTTTTATTTACTTAATTTTATGCATACACTTTAGTCTATGCTTATGGTGCATATGACAAATTATAACAAATAATCAATGTAATAATTAAATTCAAAAATATCTGTCGTGGACATAATAACAACAACGTAGAAATATGTCGATTATTTTTTATTTTTCGTAGGCATCACGTCTGGGTATATTCTGAAAATATAATATTATACGGTTTGCGAGAATACACGCTAACACGTGTGTTGAAATTCCGTATCCGGTATATTACGTAAAATATACCCTAGAAACGAGTACAAATATTAATTAAATTCCGCAATTTATTATGTAGATAGAATTTCTCGTGAATTATGCATATTTTGGTATGTACGCACAAATGAGTGGAGGCTTCTTCTTTGGGTCTTATTATTTGGTACTGCCAATCGAATGACACTGTTTTTCTGCGATATACAGGGTGACTTATCAGGTGAGTTCATTCGATTTCCAACCCCATACTACATACGAATTATATTTTGAAAAAAAAAAAAAAATATTCGTTTATTCTTAAAATTTACTATCGCAGTGACTTCAAAAATTTTTAATTTACACGATGATTTTAGCAGATATACAATTAAATAAATGACGACTTGATAACATTTCAAATGCGAACGTGTGTTTTGTTTGTTTTTTGATTTAATTAATATTTGAATATTTTTTTTTTTCTTTCTACTAATCACAAAACATAACATCACCAAAGTAATGGTAGCCAATTATCTCCGCCACTTTTTTACTCCTGACTTGAATTTTTCCATCTAAAAACACACTGTTGTGTATTTTACAAAAAAAAAAAAAAAAAAAAAAAAACAAATGGAATTGATTCATTAAACAGAGTGCGACAGAGAGGTGAACGTGTTCAATAAATCACCCTGTATAGCACATACACACACACACACACATATCAATGAGTGTACGGTTTGTGGTTTCGCGGGGAAATGTGGTCGTGTTATGTATTGAGCCTCCGTTTTTCGCGTGCTGTTTTTATCGCACTCGCGGAATATTAAGTCGGGAGGAGTGACAGACAAAAGCTCCGCGAAAACGACAGCCACGATCGGGTCGAGTGGGGAGGAGGATGGGAGAAGGCGTATTGTGTTGCGGTGTACCGACGAGAACAGTCGAACGGCCGACGACGCCGCTCTCCGAAACAGAAATGGAAACCCAAAGAGAATTTAATTAACAACGGGGCACATTAATTTTCCGGCCCACAGTCGATTGACGCGTCTTTTCCGTAAATTCGTCATATATATATATATATATATATATATTTAATTTTCGCGAACCACGCACGACCGTACATTTGTCGGACGGACAATGTTATTCTTAGTTATCTTGTTGTTCGCAAACGCGTCCGGGGATGAACAGCAGCTGTCTGTGTCGTGCGTATTACGAAATTTGAATACTAAAACTTCATTCGGTTTGTTCGTTTTTGTTTTCATACTTTTGGTCATATTTTTTCTCTACTCCTAACTAATATTTTTTTAAAAATTTACTCGTTGAATTTTAAATCGCGTAATATAAGACGGTTTTGAACAGTCTAGGTTGAAAAAAAAAAACACAAAATTAGAGATAAATGTTTATAGAATTAACAAAAACTTTACTGAAATTGTGAGTATCACAGTTGTATTTGTTAATTTTGTTTCAAAAATAGTCACCGCGAACAATAAATAATATATATTTTGGACAACAAGAGTCGGAGACTGAACTCGCGAACTGTAGATCAAGAGTCGACCAATCTTCGAAAATCGAGAGGAAAACAAATTGTTGTATTTTTGCTTGCAAACATACGTGACGCGAACGCATGAATAAATTGATTTTGTAATTATTGTATTTATTAATAATGATAATAATAATTACAGAAAAAGATTTGTTTTTCGAGACTTTTCGATAATTTCATTCCGATAGCTCGGTGCGCATAAATTGTGCGGTTCCGAGCACACACGAGCGTTTGGTCAAATGGATTTTAATTAATACCCTCTTTCGGTGAATTATAACGATTCTGATGGAAAACGGTTCGACTGGCGGCAAACGGCAAAAACTTTAACGTAACTCGTTTAATTGCACAGATTACGACGTGACATTCGTTTGGAAATCATCGTGTCACTTCATTCACAGAAACGGACAGTGCGATATTATTATTTATCGAGTCGTGATTCGCGTAACGCCATTCGCGTTTGAAGAATAAATGCAATTAAAAGGTAATTATAATACCTAATATTATTTAAATTTAGCATTAATAAAGGAACATTCGAGTTTCGCGCTGTTAAATGAAACTGAAACATTAATAATAATCAATAGGCACCGGTATTGTTGTGTCATTAAAACAAATAGTATTTTTAAATATTAAAAAACGACGTATGAATCTCGTGTTTTTAACATTAATTACTTTATTAACCGATTAATAGGGGTAATTTATATGCATATTTCACTAATTATTGATAATAATTCCAAAATGATCTTTAAGAGGGAAATTCGAACGAAAACAAAACGTCGACTAAGATTGCAGTCTTCCACACACTAGTGTAACGATATTGCCTATGCGCTGTCCCGTCATAGACAATCCAATAAAATATTTATCTACGAACACGTCATTTTGGTATATTACATAATAATATAGTACATAGTGTAAATTAAAGTACGTATACAAAAGTTACAAACTATATGAGGACAAAAAAAAAAAAAAAAAAACACAATAAATTGTATTAATAATAACTGCATATATTTTAGTAATTTAATACATTCTTTTAAAAATATCAGATTTTGATCGTGGTGAAAAAACTTATGATTTCACAATAATGTTTTTTTTTTTTTTTTTTTATGAACACTTTTTCGTATAAAGATACTTGTCCAAAAATTTCGACCAGCAACTTTTTGAAACAGAATTCGGCTTTAGATGGTATACTTTAAAGAGGTCATTTTTCAAATGGTTGACACAACATAAAATATGTTTTCACTTCATTTTACTTAAATTTGATTGTTTGGTTTCAAATATTTTTTCGGATGGCAACCGATTTATTGAATATGGTAACAATAATCATTAAATGTTTGTTTTTTAAGCTTATAGGCTAAATTAATGACTATTTAATTTTACACAACAACCTAAATTATAAGGATTTGTACTGATTTTTGTAATTTTAAATCACTATAAAAGAGAAAAAAATGAAATCCTTTGAATTTTCCACACAATAAATTGTAATTATTATCTTTTACTTCGGATTTTATAAAAATATTATATTATTAACTTCTCCCGTTCAGAATCGTGTCTTATTGAAGAAATGATTTGTAGTTTCTTTAAAATTATACACACCCTTCAAGAGTACCTGACCCGAGGAGCGAAGAATATCCGTGGTGCGAAGTATGTCCGGCTTTCTTGTTTAAACTTCACATTACTTTTTATTTTTGCTCAACACTGAAAACGAGACGAATACCCCCCAACCTCTGCCTTCACTTGCATAAATCTCGCCGACGAGAACAAAGCGATTATTGTTATTATTATTACTATTATTATTATTATTATTATTATTATTATTATTATTATTACTATAACTGGTATACTGTTAACGGTTAATGCGTTCGCCAGCGCTCTATTTGTTCGCCGACGCCGCTGTTCCAAGGATCGACTACGTGTACCAATTAACTAGCGGCGCAACGTCTCCAGAGAAAAAAGATTTCTGGACCAGCAGTTCTCAAAGTTTTAGTGTCACCTTGCACAAGATTACTGAGATTGCAAAATTCATTGTTTTAACATTTTTAAAATGTTTGAAATTATTTCACTCAAGCTAGTAGTCAGACTAAATTTTCAGATGGGAAAAAACAATTTTTTTGTTAAATAATTAATTCGATTAGAAACCGATTATTGGGTTTGGCAAACTATTTTTTTTTTTTTTTTTTTTAAAGAGGGCCATAGTTACGGACCCCCGAATTCACCTGTCATACTTACATGCAACAAGGTTATTAGATATTGATAGTTAAAATTTATAATTAGAAACATATATTTTTTCTGAAAAATTAAATGAAAATCGTACGATTTCGTACCCGAAACCTCAAAAACAAAATTTCGGGGTAGGTGTTTATCACGCCAGATTACGTGAACGGCAAAAATGTATATATTATATAATATGGCAATTATAATAATTGTTAATTATGGCAATCTGTTGGCTAGCGGTGCGATCGCATGTCTTTTTGTTGCGTGATCGTGCACGGTGCATTGTATGGTTTCTTGATTTCAAGAGTTATTT
>JAIPRM010000276.1:16892-65097 GCA_025469315.1 Stegophylla sp. TES_Ste_2020 | reverse complement strand
CAAATATTATTAAGATTGAAGTTTTATAAATCTAAAATTTTTTCTATACTTCTATTTTTTCAAGGATGCTCAGAATCTCATGGGAGGGGTTGTGACCTGATAACCCCCCCCTTGGCTACGCCCCTGATAACCAACCACACTGTTCGAACTTAAAATAACGTTATATAATATTAGGTACAGATTACAGTGTTGATAACCAAAGAGATCGTAGACATATTATTTTGCAATATCCAATGGGCAACCGCGCGATGGTAGTGGCACAAAGCCAAGTAAAAAAAAAAGCGTAATAGCCACGACCCAGCCACCCAAGTATGTTAACTGGAGCCAAAGAATTATTAAAAACAAGAATAAAATTTATGGAAAATAAAAACGATTTCGAAATGGAAAAGAGCACAAGTTGTTTACCGAAAAGCGAGGAGCTGAGGAGTGAAGCGACGCTCAATGGCATTCAATATCAAAAATTGTGGTCTAACTTTTATCATAAAAACATACATTCCGGATGAAAAAATAATTACTTGACATATCAATTTGGAAAATTGTAGGTTGGCAACAGATACGATGCCACCATTTTTCCTTTGAGATTCTTATCATTTTCACACAAGTCCACCCGACCCATACTTATGAAATATAAATTATTTTTGCATTCAATTTTCGACAATTGTTACATTTTAAAAATCGCGTGACATTCCGAAAAATTTTAATTTCACCATCATCATCGAAATTCGTGTATGAATAATTGGTAAAATACATTTTAGCCAATTAATATTAATAAAAATGTTCCCTGTAATTGAAAAATCCTAAATACGCTGCTACTAGAACTTACTACTATGGTTGCCACGGATACGAACAACTATAACACGAATCTATTTTTTCGTGTTATCGTATTTTATGCTAATAAGAATATCAAAGTGAGATTATTTTGAACTTTATATACCTACTGAATATTAATCGATAATCGTTATGTTTCAGGACCAATATAATTTCATTTACGGATATTTAGGAAGTTTTGGATGTTCATCCGATTAAATGAAATCGGTGTGAAACGCAGGTCAGTAAGAAAGATCAGAGGATTTATATTATTATTATTATTAACCATTAAAGCTTTGAACATGTTACGAGACATAAAACACAATCTGTAAAACAGACTAACGTAAAAACAAACGATAAAATGCCAAATGTACAGCGACTGTTATGCGAAATCGGCACGACAACCCTTTATGTGATAAGGAGAAATAACAGGTTAAGACGAAATTCTTGACAGTATAATCAATGTTTTTGAACAAGGATAACATTGTTTTAACAATTCGTATTTCTAATGAATACTGTTTTGAATACGCAGAAAACAGGCATCGCATACAAAACAACATATTAATATTCGAGAAGTACCTATTAATTATTGTTGTTGAGATATAAAATTGTATTCAAACTATAGGTATATTTTAGTTTTATAATGATGAGCACTTCTTTAATATTTCAATACTTTTCACGAGAAATAAAATTTATCTGAAAATTGCATTTAGCCCATTTAAAAATCTGTAATTTTTTCTACTTGGTGATAACTTTTCAAAATCCTTTATAAAAAAACAATAAATCGTAAAATATATCATACTCTAGATTATTATGAACCAACTCGTTTTAGCTATTCAAGCCATAAAATTCAACAAATATAAATATACCATTATATATAGCAAATTGAAAAATAATTACCTATCTAATCCCAACATTGATTATAGTATGTTTGTAGTGGATTTCATATTTCTTATTATTTATTTATTTTTTTTTCTTACATAAAAAAGGTAGTAAAACAACAGTGGTGTAAATTAATAATTTTTCGCATTAACTAATGTCAAAATATCGGAATAACAATTTTGAATACCATTTTAAATTTTTTATAAAAAAACACAACATATTTCCAATGTTCTCAATTTTACAATATTTAGTTTAAATGCGATAAAAATGTTTGAAAATATTATTAAATTTATTCTAGACAATTGTAAATAATTCATAAAATTAAAATTGATATATTTTTGAAATCACGGTTAAATAACTAAACTCTAAAAAACTAAAATAATGTTTTACAATATATTTTTCTTTTTTTGCTATAATTTTAAGTAATTTCATTTAAATAAAATAATAATAAGAATAATTTGGAAAATCAACCTTACTAAAGTACCAAATAGATAAAATTGTCAATCTTCAGAGTAATGAAACTTTTGAGCAATTGTTTGCAGTTTCATAAAAAATATAATAATAACAAAAAAACACACATCACTGGTAAAACTATTAACCAATTTCTTTTTGTGATCAGAAAATAAAATAAAAATTTTTATATTTTCGAGGTTACTGAATATTAGTTTAATAAACTAAATGTGCAGTCAAAAATTGATTATTATTTCAAGTAAGTTTGATCTTTTTATTTTTAGTTCAATACATACAAATTCTTCAAGCTATTGGATACAAACTTGTATGCAAACAAAACACAAAGATTACTCAAGATAACAAAAACAATACGAACAATTGTATGTAATCTATAGACAATATTTTAATGTTTATATTATGTATTCATTGTCAAGGTAAAGTGTATTTTTTACTTGTAATATTGGAAATATTCTAAAGACAATTTAAAAGATTACTATTTGTGAAAAAAAATAACTATTATATATGATGTTTTTAAAATGCCTTAAGCCTTTTTTCTTTTATACATACTATCAGATACCCACTGTATTTTCTAATCATATGAAATACATTGTAATAAGTTTAATATATTCTTAAGATATTATTTTAGTATATAGAATATCTATAATAATATGTATATAATTAATATAATAATTATCTACAATACACAACTGTAAATTACTATAAAATTATGTAATCATTAAATATGTTTTTATAAAGATGAATAGAATGAAAACTAAAAATTATATTTGAAATGAATACAAGTTGTGAAAATCAGACCAATTTTTACAATCCCTTCAGTCATACAGACTGAATCAAATATATAACTTATTCTAGAAAATATACTTCACCCCGTGAATTTAGATTTATGTATGACAGTTATTTTGCTTAAACATTATTTAGTTTATATTAGTATAAACTTTTAAAAAATTTTACTCAGTCAGTTTTACCTCTCGCTCTTTAACTGAGAACGGTTTAACCTAACAAGAAAAAAAAAATTATGACAAAAAATGTTTGAAAAAAAATTTCAAAAAAAAAAATCAGACATTAAAAATTTCCTCTCATTAAAATATTATTATTACTATTGTTTACCTTTGTGGTTCTTAACGGGGATGATACTGCCCTCCCCTCCCAGTGGACGGTGAACATGTTATGGGGGGGTTAGAGGGGTGGGGAATAAGAGTGTGATGATAAGATGGTGTTGACCACAATACGTAGGTATTATATTTATGTTAAAACCTAAATACGGAAGAAAAATAAAAACCGAAATACAGATATTTTTCTGTACAACCTGTAATTATATTTTTTCTAAGCGTTTTGAAGATATTTTGTCCCTAGAAGTTCCTCAATAGGTCGTGAATCCCTTTGTATTTCTTGAAATAGCAGATTTATAGATTCAAAAAGAATTGATTGAACACATAACTAATGAGATATTAAAAGCCAGCCCAACTTTAAGAAAGCTAATTAAACATACATTTTCCATTCAGTTTTCAAGTTTTACATGTTTCAAGAATAGTATACCATACTTTTTAAATTTTTATTCTAGGGATCGTTGAGAAATATTTTGCTTTTCAAGGGGGTGGTGACTGGAAAAAGGTTGAGAACCAATATACATGTATACATTTTCATAAATATTTAATTAAAAAAAAAAAAAAAAATGTTTTTAAGGCGTTTTTATTGAATTTTGAGTTGTGTTCCCAAATTTTGTTGAAAACTAATAAAAATTTTAAATAATTATCTTTCATAAGTACCATATAGAGTAGCAGTTCTTAAACCATGATCCACTGCTCTCTGGGGGTCCATGACACTATAAAATAAGTATTAAACTATTAAAATATTGAATATCATAAAATGAAACATTTTGGAAAATAAAAGTTGATTTTAATATTATTAAAAATAACATATGTCATTTTTTCGTTGAAAAATAAAGTGATATAAAATTAATTATTTATGTGTATGTTTTTATGTATCTACTTATGTGATTTGTATTATAAAATATTGATTATTGTAACAGGAAATATATAGTAGAAAAAAAGTTATTCTAAAGAAAAACAGTAAAAGGATCCTCAATTACTAAAAGTCTGACACCATGTGTCTACAAAAGCTCAAGATCCGTTGATCTAGAGCAAAATTTTGATGCAGAAAGTTGATGGTTGAAACTTTTAACAAGTATTTCTATACGAAAATGTGTACTTATAAAAAAAATAAATAAAAGTAAAGTAAAGTAAATTAAAGCTAAGTAAAGTATAGACAAGAAAGCTGGACATAATTCTTACCACGGATATTCTTCGCTCTTTAAGTCACATACTCTTGATGGGTGTGTAGAATTTTAAACAAACAATAAATCATTTCTTCAATAATACAGTTCTGAACAAAATAATTTTATTATAATATAAAGAACAATAAAATTCATTTTCTACAAACCCACCAGGAGTATGTGACCCGAAGAGCGAAGTATGTCCGGCTTCTTTGTCTATACTTTACTTATATTTGCTTTGCTCTACTTTATTTAACTTCACTTTACTTAAACTTTTTTTATTTAATCAATAAAGAAAAGAAAAAAAGTGTTGGAAAAATTTTCAAAATTTTTTTTTCACATTTTCTCAATTTTCTTATGCCAAAATAAATTATGGTTTCCGAGTCATTTTTGTCAAATTTTGGGTAATTTCCCCTCCAAAAAAATTGAGAAATTAAGAAATTTGTAAAATGACCTCTCTAAAGTACAATCTACAGGCAAATCTGGTTTCAAAAAGTCACTGGTCCCATATGAAAAAGTGTTCATAGAAAAAATAAAATAAACATCACTGTAAAATCACTAGCTTCTTCACTTCGTTCAGAATCTAAAAATCATCGACGTAAGTACTCTAGTTTCTTTGCTAAAATTGATTATTTCACTTTAAATGTTAGTTTTATATGTATTACATTCACTTATAATGTCTATTTAAATTCATTGACCACTTGTTGATAATACATTTTCGTCAATTTGTCTCAGATATGATTTGATAATTGATGTGACACACCTTGATTGGACCACATTCATAGATGTATTATTATATTTTACTAGGAGATATCATTTTGTTTATTTTATATAATATTATCATTTTTAATTGGAAAAACAATATCAACTTATATTTAGAAGGTTCTCAACAGATTTCTTATAGAACAATAATTATTTTATTTTACTTACATCAATTTTATACATATATATCTCAGGATATAACAATAATTGTAAGTATGAATTCATTACTATAAAATAAAATGAGTTTTATTTAAATATCTATTAAAATTTAAAGCCATATATAATTAATGTAATTAATTATCGTTAAGCATTTACAAGTATTGATGAGTACAAAAATACAATATAAAAGACGAATCCGTAATAATATTATCTACTACAACTGTGTGTGCGTATAAAAATAATAATAAAAATTGGTTTCCAACTATATCACAGTTACCGCGAAACGTCATAAACACACACGTAGATACTTAAATACATAATAAAAAAATAATTTCACTTGACATTTTATTAAGATCAAAAATGTGTAATATTAAATATACAGTTCTGTACAACTGCAGTCCGCGAGACAGGTAACATTTGTCGTTATCCGTATCCTTTTGCAATCATTGAAATCAATAGCGTGTGCTGAAGTAAGATAATCCGATGGCACCATCTAGACGCAACAAAAAAAATAAATAAATATTAAATCCTTTTCCCCGCGTGTCACTTTATATTCTGTAGACATAAATAAAAATAAAAAATATTATAGATATATAAGCAAGAAAACGGAAAACTCTTATTTGTTTAAAATTACTGTGATATACAATCAGGAGGGGGCTTAGGGAGAGGGACTAAATATCCCTTAAATACATTCAAAATTCCCCTAGATTTAAAACAAAAAATTGATAATATTAAACTAAAACTTAGAGAGAATAAATTTTAAAAAAAATATAGACCCTCCCCCTTAATGTATATTCTACATTCGGGCTGACAAAAAGTGACATTCAAAGTCGATAGGCAAAGTAAAAAATAAATTTTTATAATATTTATAAAAAAAATTATAATTTTTAAGTTAACATTGTCTTGAATAAACTGAAGCTCCACTAAGAATCGTTTTATTGAAGAAATGATTTATCGTTTCTTTAAAATTCAGTATACCCACCAGGAGCATACCACTCGAGGAGTGAAGAACACCTATGGCACGAAGAATGTCCGACTTTTTTAATAATTATTATTAAAATTAAGTTAACACGGATTTATCTAATTATTATTTCCTTATAGTCATAATATTTATCTAATTTAACTGGTTGTTTCACCAAATTATAGGTAATATTTTGCCATGCAATAGTTCACGAAAAAATGAACTTATCTTATTGATGCACCAAGCCCTTCAAATACTCTTACAGAATCACGAATAGAATTATGCGAATTTAATATGAATGATTCATATTCAGAAATGTGAACAATATGAATATTTTTTATTTATTTTTATTATTGTTTGTTCTAAATTCGAAATAGTTTTTATTTACAAGTCCTCGGTTAAGTCACTGACAGGCTAAGCACCCTAACCCGCAAATGTAAATTATCCTAGTTGCACCGATGTTGCTGCGATACCACGTGATAAAATGTGTATTCTTATTGTTCTTACGGTTTCCAAAAAACAATAACATATTATACAATGTCGAAAACACACGTTACATTGTTCGTTCGAAAGTAATTACTAGAGTTCGGATTTTGTAGGAATTTGTTTTCTTTTACTTTTGGTCTAAAACAAAGATATGTCAGCTCTAAATTCGATTTATACTACTTAAAAAAAATTGAGTATTTTTCTTGCTTTTTCGCTTTCAAATTTGTTTTCAAAATATTATAAACGCATTTGAAATGTTAATATTACAATCATTACTAGAATTCGAATTTTGTTGGTATTTGATTTTTTATTTTATCAGTCTAAAACGAAGCTGTATAAACTATAAATTCGATCTATGCTTTTTTGAGTTATTTTCAAATTTTGGTGCTTTTTAGGGCTTTTAGAGCTTTATTGTAGGATTTTTGGGATTTCTTTTTAACGTTTTCAGTGTTCTAATGCTTCATTTTACGTGTTTTTTTTTCTTGTAGTTTTATAGTAGAATTACAAAATCATAAAACTCAAGAATATTTATTAAAAAAAACATACATTGTCGATTGTCATTACGAGGACTCGAGACTTCTAGCATTTGCATATTTGTTTATAATACTCTAAAAAATAGCAGAGTCGGCTACAAATCCTTTTCATATTAAAAGAAATGCAGCTTTAAAAGTTTTTAGTGCATATTTTAGGGTTTTTGCGTTTTTTCTGCTATTTTTGTAAGTATCATGCTATTTTTGCATGTAATTTGTTAATGTGAAAAAAATTAAGTAATTTTGTGTTTATATTTGGTGAGCGCCAAGCGTTGCTTTAAATTCCCATTTTACAAAAGCTGCGTTCAAATTAAGACTGTACAGTGTGGACACCAATTTGACTTAAAAACTATAATACAAACCATTGGCACAACTTGGAAAACATTTTTTTTTTTTTTGGGGGGGAAGGGGGGCTAAAATATTTATTTGATTGATTTATTCCCCTAAAAAGGCATTAACCTTACGTGATCCTCAAAAATTTTGGGAAGGAACTATATAACAGTTCTGAGGGGGCTTAGCCCCCTCTAATTGCGCCTATGATATAAACGCGACTTTACCAAATTTATACACCGCCCGCGCCACTCGCCAAGTGATTTATATTTTATTATTTACCTATAGATAAAAATATTCCAGTTATATGGGAGATATCGTGTTTATTGTATCTCGCATCTTAATCGTTCCTTTAAATTTACGAATTCAGTATTTAGTAAGTCTTGGTGTATTGAAATATTTTTAAAAAGTAGATCATATTATATATAAATATTTTTGGAATTTGAATCAATCAAAACACATTTTTCAAATTTTTCAGAGCATCTTTAAATTTTTTATTGAGTAATTAGTGCGTATTTTACCATTTTTTAAGGCATATTATAGAGCAAATTTCATGGTTTTTTAGTGCTAGAAGTCTCGAGCCCTGGTTATTACTGTTGTTGTTTTACGTTGTTACAATAATAGTTCGGGAACACTTACGACCGCGCGCCATTTACTCGGGCTGCTGTCCTTCACACGTACACCTCGCCCCTTTTGCGTCTGTTGGACGCCGGCGTCTTCCGTTCGTCCGTGCTGGACACGCTGCCGCTGGAACTGCCGCCGCACGCGCTGTCGTCCTTGTCGGCCGAGTGTTTCGCGCCGCCACCGCTGCCGCCGCCGCCGCCGCCGCCGCCGCCTGTGCCGGTGCCGGTGACGTCGGTGAGCACCAGACGCGGTGCCGGCGGCGGCGTGGTCGCGCCGTCCGTCGGCGCGGCGATGCCCAGCGACGACAACAGCGGCTGGCTCATGGACACCGTGGACAGCGCGATCGGGCTGACCGACAGCGACATGGGCCGCGTGGTGTACACCGTAGCCGTGGAGAACGCAGGGTTCAACACGCCCTGGCTCACGCCGCCGCCGCCACCGCTTCGTCCCTTGTTGTGCAACGTGCCCGACAGGTTTGCGTCCATTTCTTGGATGGGCGACAACACCACCTGCGGGGGACACAGACATTGCAAAAAGCTCAAGTCAATATTTGTACGATATAATTTTTGAGGGGAGGAGGTTAACGACATAATATTATAAACCTATTCTATACAAATGTGTTAAATGAACGTTTGCGTTTTTCGAACATTCAAAGCAAGTAGATCAAAATATGGTCAAAGAGTTACGAAGAATTCCCACCGGGGGGGGGGTGGCTGAGAGGGCTGCAGCCCCTCCCGAAATTTCAGGAAATCTTAAATTATTATATAATTAATAATTATAAATAATATAAAATATTGGATACATAGTAGTTGTTGAAAAAAGTAATATGTGATAAGATCAGAAGAGATAGACAATGTTTGATGAAGATATAATTTAAAATTGTTTATAAATTTTAATAAGTACATAATATAATTGTATAGGTACACAATTCATGGTCTTAGTCGTTTTATTATTTATTCTGTGTTGTTTTCTACAACGGGCGAATACAAATGCTATGAACAAGAGGGGCAATTTTAAGTAAACAAGCAAAATATAATAAGAAAAGGTCATAATATGATCATATAAAATACGTTTTTAGGTTTTGGTTATAATTCCTATTCAGATCCAGACTATTTCAACGTTTTGGTACAAATGACAATTAACTGGCGAATATAATGAAAAAAAAAACAAACGAAAAAAGGAGGGGTCATATATTTTTATCATTTCCTTTAGAGAGAAAATCAATTTTTGTGAACGGGGAGGGGGAAGGCTTTGTGTGTCCTTGTATCCGTCACTAGTATCTTGAACCATAGACGAAATTAAGGAGGACTTAGGAGATTCAGTCACCCTTAAAAAATCACTTAGATCCTCCCCCTTGAATATTTTGGAAAAATATACCGAAACGGCACGAAACTCTATCGATGAATATTGAATAAAAAATACCACGTTTTCGCATGGAATGAGTAATTAATATTTTAAATTGAATTCGTATAAAAATGGTAATAACGGAATTCGGATTAATACTGAAAAACAAAATATATTTGGAGCGTTGGGTCCGACGTATTCATTTTGAAACACGGTAATTATTATCAACGGAGTATCTAACTAATGAAACGCGTTTTATTGCTTTCAATAAAAAAAATTTCTAACATTCCTTTATTTTTTATGCAACTACAGAGTTAATTTAAAATCAAATTTGTAACGTCAACGTATAATGGATGTAATTACAACAAAATACCACACGCTAATGTCTTTTTAATAATGTGTAATAAATCAAATGTTCACTTTTAATCATGGTCGTTAAATTTCATTTTTGGATTTTAACAACTTCCAATAAGTCATTTGACAAACAATCACTTGTTGTGATAAGCCATTGCAAGATTTCTGCGAACTTAAAATTGTCTAACGTGAACTTGAACGCGAAATGTGAAAATGTTTAAAATTTGAAAGCAATAAAAATGCGTGTTATTTGAAAAATAATTCTGAGTACAATATAAAAACAATTAGCGGGAAAATTATTTTTAAAATTACATGAACAACAGGTACAGCAATACGTACCGCATTCAAAGCCCGAAATTCAGGGTAAAACATCTCGAAATGAAAATGAAATCTTCTTAGGCGAAGAATCTCAGAAAAATAAAATTCATAGGAAAAAAACTCTTAAAATAATATTTTGAAAATAATGTTGAAATGTATTCGATAATCTTTCTGTAGGACTTTACAAATTTACATAATATTTCTGTATACTTTATACAGTGAAAACTCAGAATAGCGGACAAAATCGATCGCTGAAATGTCGTCAGTTGTTGGGAGATTTCGCTATTCAGATGAAAGGTTCAAATTTGCAGCGAAAAAGTTCCAGTTTCAAAAAAACAAAAATCTGTTTTTGGGAAGAGTCCGCTATTTTGAGGTATCGAGTTACTAATACGTTTATATACCAGAGTTTATATACCACAAAATAAAATGCACAAAATCATTATTATAGAATTCTGGAAATATCTTTGTTTTTGCCAATTTTTCTAATAAAACATTTAATTCTTCATCCAGTAGGATTGGTTGTTTAAAGTTAGAATTACGGATCAAAAGGCTGCAAATTCAAAAACTGCAGATTTCTTTTCGTCATTATTTCGTAACATTTTCCATGTATTTTTTTTAAAAACATTATATTATACAGTGAAACCTCTCATAACGGACACTTCCCAACAACGCACGTTAATTCGGTGACCAAGAGTGTCCGCTATTCAAAGGTTTCTTTGTACAAACTTCCTCGTATAAAAGTCTACTTATATTTTAATTTTATTTATTTCGGTAAGTTTTCGTTTGAAATTTTAATTATTCTTAAAAATTGATCATTCTCTACAATAATCGTTCGGTTCACTCGGAATTTAAAAAATTCCGTTAGCATAAAGTCATTATTATTAATATTGGATAATTGGCAACTGTCATTGGAGTAAAAAAACTTAAAATTGTGCAAAAGAATATTCTTAAAAAATGAAAAAAAAAATACTAATATATGCGAAAAAGATTAAAACAATTGAATATTATGTTATAATATATTATTATGACGAATTTCAAAGGGGTATAGAAAACTATTTAAAAGTGATAAAAGTATATTTTCAAGTACAAAAATACTTGAAAATTCTATTAATTTAACACGACAGACCAATATGTCGAGAACTCTAAATATTAAAAACCTGTTTTATTTTTATTAAAAAGCAATTTACCCAATTAGTTTATACTTTTGTCATGTGATATTTTGTGTAGGTTTAAAAAAAAAAATAAGTTGTACTAAAACCATTTTCCATACCTTGTTTATTTATACTTGTATACATGGTCATTCTTTCTGTTAGACTTACTTTCCATGGACTATTTTTTTTTTTATTTTTTTTTTTTTCGCCATGCTTATTATTCGCTACTTTTTCCCAAACTATATCCCGAGGCCCTTTATTTACCTAGATTCCGTCAAATCATACTCCATGACCAATGTTTATCGATTTCCATAGTTTTCGTTATTTTCTGAGGGGCTACGTAAAATATACAAAATACATTTACATAATAATGTGAATATTTATCTCACTTACGAACACTGACCTTGGATTTTACATTGACGAATAATATTTTGAAAAAAAAAAAAGCTACTCAATTATAAAAAAAAAAAAAAAATACGACAAAACCATAGCTAACGGCAATGAAATCAAATGGGAGCGCCCGAAAATAATTACACATTTGAAACAGGGACTATATAATTATATAGGTATTTTCTCGCTGATTATTTAATATTATACTCGTAGTAAATGGGTGTTAATTGACCTACAAATCTAAACAAAACCTTTTACTCCGTAATGCCTCGTATATAAATTTGATATAATTTTAATGATAATATTCAAATATTAATTACAAAAATGTATATACTTGAAGAATTCGCAGTAATTTATTCGGTTGTGCTACGCAAAAAGGGAGCGAGTAAACACTATATTACACATCATAAATAACACGTTAAATTCCTAGTTACTGTTCGCAGTTAATGATTTTACGCACTATTAATGTCACTTTGTTAATATTTTAATAATAATAATATGTACAAGTAGACATTATCTTTATTGGCCGACGGTGTGTATGACAAATAAAATCGGTAAATATGTTAAGTATACATAATATTAGTTAAAGATTCAATTGTCCGTTTGATACTTAGAACGGTGATAAATTAAAATATTGTCATATTGTTGTTATAAGGAGCTTAGGACGAAAATATATTATAAAAAGCCGGACATACTTCGCGCGATGGGTGTTCTTCGCACGACGGGTGGGATTCTCTTGACGGGTGTATTGAATTTTAAAGAAACGATAAATCATTTCTTCGATTAAACGATTCTGAACAAGGGAAGTTAATTATATAAAAAATAAATGAGAATTTTGAAAATTTTCTTGCGCCAAAATCTTTCTTATATGATTTTCTATCTATGTTTAAATTTTCATATAGTTCGAATCAAAAAATGATGGTTTCCTAATCGTTTTTGTCAAATTTCGGGTAGTTTTTTCCAAAAAAAAAATTGAAGAATTGAAAAATTCAAAAAGTGACCTCTTTAAAGTACAATCTAGAGGCAAATCCGGTTTCAAAAAGTTATTGATCGAAACTTTTGGACAAGTATTCTATACGAAAAGTTGTACACAAAAAAAAAAAAATAATAAATAATAAAATAAACATCATTGTAAAAACACTAGCTTCTTCATTTCGTTCAGAATCTAAAAAATAGGTACTACAGCATTGCGCTTTATCAATAAAGCATACATTTCTTTTCTTTAGGTCCCAAATTTTTAAATTTGAAATTTTGTTTCGCAGTTTTAAAAAAAATTCAAAATAGCTATTTTATAAACATAACTTTTAGAAAATATGATCTTTCATTAAAAAATAAATGTTCAAATTTTGAAATTTTACCAGATAAAATCGAAATATTTTCAATGGTTTATATTTAGTTAAAAAGGGATCAATTTTTTTATTTTTTTACGAGTTTGTAGAAAACTATTATTAATTAATAACCAAAATAAAATTTTAAGTTTCTTATATACCATTATTAATTTTGGAGTTACACGACTCAACAGCTAAAAGCGATTAATATTATTAATGGCATATTTTAACGAATATAATCAGACAACGCTATATTTTGACCACTGTTCCTTGTCCAAAAACGTGGTAACGGACATACAAATTTAAAAAAAATACATCGTTTCAAAATCAATACATTCTTCACTTTAAAATCTGAAATGAGTGACCTTCATAAATTGATTTTTTTTTAAGTTTTTAAATTAAAATTTAACAACATATTTTATCACACAGATTATGGTTATTTTATTTAATGATCGAGCAAAATAAAAATGTTGTATCATACCTAATTTATCAAAAAACACGAAAACATAATGGATATGCTAAATACAATTATCTCGCTAGTTTCCGTGATCATAACAATAATAATATTGTGATCAAATTATAGATAGACGTGATAAAAAGAAAAAAAAAATCGATTCTCTAAAATATTGAAACATTTTCATTAACATACTGTATTATAATGGCTGAGACATGATCAGAAATATTCAAGGTCGTGGGAAAAAAACGTAAGTCTACAGCTCATACTGCAGAATAACACTTAAGACACGATATTTATACCCGTGTTTTGTTTAGAGTGTGGACAATAATAGTCCTCACAAATTTACTTAAAATACCGACATTTACACATAGGTAAATTATCCCAAAATTTCTGAAACCATATAAATAATGTACTCGGGTTTGACCGATTCGACTGATGTCAGAGACTATCGAAATGCGTATTATAAGTATGCAATTTAACGTGGGGGAGATTTTGTAAAATTATCTAAGTATATTTATCTCTTACGAATAATAAAACAGTGTTATACAGGACATAAAGTACTGCATAATAACATACAGACATCAGATAAAGTAAATTGTATTTGAACTATACCTACGAGTACAATGGTAAATACACTGTATTGTAATATTATTGCAGTACATTCCGAATAAATCAGTATTTCACAGAACAATAAAATAATAATGTCAGCTCCATTTTTTTTTTTTTTTTTTTTTAAGTTAACTAAATTCATTATTGCATACTTTTAAAAACTATCATTGATTATAATCAGGGCAGTGAACTTGTAGTACCTAGTCGTATGTTTGTGCGCTTGTTTTTTGAATGCAAAACTGATTTTATTAAAATGGATTTTACAGTACTATCAATTGAAATTTGAATACATTAAGTGCATATTTTCGCACGTTCTGAAGTTAAGGCTTATTTTTTAAAAATTGGGATTATATAACACAATTTTTACGTTGTTTTAACTCACTGATTTGCAATTTCTTTTTAAATTCAAAAAGTTTCCTTCGTATTATCTAATCATATCTATAATTACCAGTAGGTATTTTAATGTATTAAGGATGATTTTGAAATGCTACAATTCCACTCAAGTCTAGATCACAATCAACGACATATAATACTGACGAGACGGTCATAATGGGTGCTTTATTCCCGGCATTAGTTTTCAAAACGCATTACCTGTACGACCGCAGGTATATCTGACGGGTACGTCCCGGGCTGAACAGTGCCATTGGCGGACATGATATTCTGTTTATTGTCCTTGTCGATGGCACCGTCCTTTTGAACATCCGGCGTTGGAATTCTAGGCCTTCCTCTGGCGTTCATTTGGCCATTAATCTTGTTCGAACCTAAAAGCAAAACGTATACGTATGTACTTACACTATGTGATATTTATTACACTTAGTGTGCGCGACAAACTGATTTAAAATGTGGAACGGCAGACGTAGATAACGGGAAAAAGTGTTATAACCATAATTCGTATTGTAAGCGTCCCCCGAGCATAAGAAAACAACCTACCCCTGCATTTTATCGAACAACAGCAAACAGTAGGAATAATAATCCCACAAGTACAAAAACGATTGATGTATTTTGTAAAATACAAGACCACGGTTTTCAATAAATAGTAATTCAACGTAAGAAAAAAAAAAAAAAAAAGCACTAATGTATAACTAATAATTTATTATATAAAATGCTTCACATAAGTACTTGGTTAATATTTGTAAATAATAATTATGTTTATAATGTTAAACACACTTTTTTTTGTAAAAAGTACAACGTTGTTCAATCATCAATAATAATATTAATGATGTACACGAAGAAAAGGTTTTAGTTCAAGTTAATTAAAATGTAAATCAATGAGAAAACCTTATGACATTTAAAAATAATTATTTTTCGATTTATTACTTCCACTTATATATAAAATAAACGAGACAATTGGCACATAAGAAACGACTGACTACTTGTTGCATTGTTCGACTTTTAACAGATAAAAATAAGCTGTGTTTAAAAACTAATAAATCCAAGTGTTTACGTAGTGCATATCACTATGTATGACAATAATAATTACAGTAACCAACAAAAACGTTAGTTTTTTTACTATATTCGTTATGCGTTATGCTAAATAAGTTTCCCTTGAAATCAATTCCGCTGATTTAATCTATCGAGTTGATTTGTTCGAGTCCTTATAGTATACGAACAATTCGCGTGCAAAGCCAACATTATTTTTCTACACAATAATGTTCTGATTATACAATTATTACTGTTTAATAGAGAAGAAAGTACATCAAATGAAATTTACTCCTTACCTAGCACAAAAACCAAACTTTTCTGAGTTTGGTTATAAAATAAATATTTACTATGTCAAAATCAAAGCCTCGAGATATAATAATAATTTCCACTGAATCGATTATTATAATATTCTGTTTAAACAAAACACATTAAATCGTATGAGTTCTATACGAATCTGATACAGTGTACGTCTGATTTAATTATAATATTTCTTATCCTAGTAATGAAATACTTACTAATCTATTAAACGAATAAGTTAAATTAAGAGTTTCATTAACAAAGAACTAATCAAATATTGTCAATATTGAAGTCTGGTTTATTTCAAATGTAAATTAGTAAACGTATGAACTTTCACCTATTAAACAAATAAAGAAATCTTCAAACATCCAAAACGTGTAATCCCTTTGAGCGAGGAAAATTATATTTTATAAAAAAAAGCCGGACATACTTCGCACGATGGGTGTTCTTCGCACGACGGGTGGGATTCTCTTGACGGGTGTATTGAATTTTAAAGAAACGATAAATCATTTCTTCAATAAAACGATTATGAATGAGGGAAGTTAATAATATAAAAAATAAATGAGAAAAAGAATGTTAGAAAAATGTCCAAAATTTTTTTTTCATATTTTCAAAATTTTCTTACGTCAAAATCTTTCTTATATGATTTTCTATCTATGTTTAAATTTTCATATAGTTCGGATCTAAAAATGATGGTTTCCGAGTCGTTTTTCTCAAATTTTGGGTAGTTTTTCCAGAAAAAAAAATTGAAGAATTGAGAAATTCAAAAAATGACCTCTTCAAAGTACAATCTAGAGGCAAATCCGGTTTCAAAAAGTTACTGATCGAAACTTTTGGACAAGTATTTCTATACGAAAAGTTGTATATAGAAAAAAATAATAATAAAATAAACATCATTGTAAAAACACTAGCTTCTTCACTTCGTTCAGAATCTAATACCGGTGTAGAGAAGAAAAAATCGTGTAGAAACGTTGTATTTCGTTACACTGGCTCGCGGTATACGAGCAATCAACTATTGATAATTCGCCACAATCGAATAAAACTAAACGAAACATTCGTCTTTATGAAAATACATAATACTTACGTATATTACTTAATCGTATCTGTTTCTGTATAAACTAAATTATAATAAATATCATATTAAGCGAGTACAATTTTAAGTGGGTTGCAAATAGAAACTTGAATTGTTTCATTAATCTGATATAAGTTTATTTAAATTTTCAAAAATTCCTCTTTCAGTATTAAGTATTTGCGTGTCCGATTTATTATACGCCTTACGACTGACACATTTTTGCACAGTGGAAAAAAAAAGTGAAAACCTGTAGTTCTGACGTAGCGATTACACGACGAAATTCTGCGTATATTTATCATAATATTATTAGGGAACTCGTTATGAAAGATTTTGCGAACGGTAATAATAATATATGTGATGAAAGTTTTTTAAGTCTCGATAATTTATGGTTTTCTCGGCAAATCTAATGACGCGCCCTTAATTCCGATTGATAATTAAAAATTGCCCGTGTTATGACGATTTCTGTCCGACGAAATTGTAAAAACAAGATGACCTAGAGAATAAGCAATACTCGAATAATGTGTATAGGTAATACCGGATACGTAATTAATTAGTCATTATTTTAATCATATTTTAAACATAAGTATCTACTAGCATGTAAATTACACGTTACGTTATATCCAGCCCCGACGGTTGCAAATTTTCAATTTTGACAACACACTAAACTATATTTACATTGACTTTTTCCACAAAAGCCCTAAAGAGCCCAGGAAAAAATCTTTGAAATAAGAATATATTTATGAAAATCTCTGATCATAGAAAAAAGAATCCCAGAAAAGGAAATCATTAAAAATATTAATTAATTAGGTTTTAATTTTTAATTTGTGTTAGGTATCCCAATCAAGATGCAGGATATCCAAAATTTATAAAACATTGCAGATACTCCTTAAGGAGATTCGTACAATATTGTTTTATTTCATTGATTTCGACATAAGCCCGATAAAACTATGACTTTTTGGAATTTTTTTGATTTTAAATATGAAAACGTACAAACATTCTTTACGTTCTTTACTTGAGACGTTCGGAACAAAGTCTTAATTATTTTAGCTAAACAATATTGTAAAAGAAAGTGATTTAAGTTTTGGAAATTTACAGATTTCCAAATTTTTTTCGAACGAAACCAAAACGTAATACGAATGAATTCTTCCCGAAATTCTCAAGTAATAAAGAACATTCTTTCCCCTTGAATGAATACGAGCGTACGAAAAGTACTAATGCGGTTAAATCATTAAATTGCTTACATACATCCCCTTAATAAAAAAGTATAAACTTTAATTTTACATTGTATTTATATAAACTACGTATTTATGAAATAATTGTAATAGATTTTTTTTTTTTAATGACAGTAAACCATAATATCAGAAAAAAATTGCATTTAATGAAAGCATTATATTACTATTATTTACAATTTACTAGTATTTATACAAGACAATATTAGCCACACGTTAAAATAATATATTCATAATTGCTTAAAAATTATTTTCTCATGACCAATTTTTCTCCTATCGTAGGACTTTTTCTTTAGAGGTTTTTTTCGTTTTTCATAAATTCTTACTTTTTCGTTAAGTTTATTTCCCCAGTTACCCATAAAATTATATTCCAACGATAAACGTTACATTTGACAATTAGCATTTATGATAATTAGTAATATATTTTAATTCGTTATTTTTTAGATTCTGAACGAAGTGAAGAAGCTAGTGTTTTAACAATGATGTTTATTTATTTTTTTCTGTGTACAATTTTTCTTATGGAAATACTTGTCCAAAAGTTTCGATCAGTTACTTTTTGAAATCGGATTTGCCTCAAGATTGTACTTTAGAGAAGTCATTTTTTGAATTTCTCGATTCTTCAATTTTTTTTTTTTTTTTTTTTTGGAAAAAACTACCCAAAATTTGACAAAAACGACTTGGAAACCACCAGTTTTTGATCCGAACTATATGAAAATTTAAACATAGATAGAAAATAGTATAAGAAAGATTTTGGCGCAAGAAAATTTTGAAAATGTGAAAAAAAAATTTTGGACATTTTTCTAACATTTTTTTTTGTTATTTATTTTTTATATTATTAACTTCCTTTGTTCAGAATCGTTTTATTGAAAAAATGATTTATCGTTTCTTTAAAATTTAATACACCCGTCAAGAGAATCCCATCCGCCATGCGAAGAACACCCATCGAGCGAAGTATGTCTGGCTTTTTAATATTCTAAATTACGGTCAAACGTACCTTGAGTGCTGCCTCGTCGGCTTTTCATTGATTTCCTGCCCCACAGTCGGTCGTACAACGTGATCTTTTGCAAATGAGGCGTGCTTCCGTTAATGCCGTTTATGTGGCCGTTAATTCCGGCGGCAGAAACGGGCAGGCCATTTTCTGGACTTGAATATACCGAATTATGCCTAGTGCGGTTGAACAGACCGCCGGAAGAATAAGTGGTCGACGACGATCTCATTGATCCCACTCGATGCAATTGCCTTTGGAACCAATTTTTACGCCGTTCGGCCATAGGCGTGTCGACACTTTCCTATTACAAAAAAAAAAAAAAAAAAAGCCAACGCATATTAATATTAGCCTAGAAGTTACGGACAAAATATAAATCCTCTGCTGCCAAAAAATTGTCTTAATAAATTATAATTACTTTTAGCATTGAAATATTTGTAATTAAAATATAAAACTATGGATTCAGAACTAGTTTTTGTATATATATATATATATATATATATACAGGGTGTTCCAGTACGATTTGACAAATTCAATAATTTCTATTCTGTTGAAAATTCTAAACTTTTTTTTTTTTTAATTATTACTACAGCATTGTGCTACACAGTGGTGGTTTTAAGGGGTGGGGGCGATTGGAAGCAAAGAAGCTTATGATTTTACAACAATGATGTTTATTTTGGTAAATATTTACCAAATTTTTGACAAATTAAATTATTTGCCTTTTTTTCAATCGTAATTGTCCAGAGGTGATACGATAAACATTAGTACTAATTATTTATTGTGAACTAATGTCGATTTACAGTAGTTCAAGCCGCTTTATTATTTTTTATTATGACGTTTACATTTTATTGTAATTTGAAATGATTTATTGAATGTGTATTTTAGATGTAAGAAAATATATGAAAAATTAATTTTCATTTTTCGAAAATGTTGTAGGTAACAAAATAATGAACCTAGGAAAAAACTTTTTTTCTAAACAAATGATATAAAATTCCAAATTTGAAAACTTGAATCCTAAAAAATTATACATTATTGCTGTGGCGCAATGCTGTGGTAATTATTTTGGCTTGTACATTATGCATACATATTACACACCCTGTATGCATAAAATTCGAATATTTTCTTCAAATAACTTGGTTAAGACAAAATTCCACTCAATTTCATCAATGTTCAAGTGAAAAGATAATAATAATCTAGAGTGAAAATATTTCATAAAAATATAATTATAACAGTGTTAATAATTATTAAGTGAATTAGGAAGAAACTATAAAGTTTGTTGCGGTATATCTAGCTGAAAATTCTTTATTTAAACCAAATACGTAACGAAAATATAATTGCAGATAAGTACAACCACTTTTGATAAAACACAATTTCATGTAAAAAAAATTGTATTTTTTACGCTATATTAGTTTTATTAGGTAACGATACTCGTGTGTTCTAACTGTTGAGATTTGGAAAATTTGAACTATTTGTTCAACAATTTAAACATACCTAAGGAAATATTATTAAAATAGATTTTCCATAAAGCCTTTTGAAAAACGAATAACTGATTTTAAATAACGGATAAAGGGCCACGTCGTCGTATAGATGAAAAATGAACGATAAAATGTCAAACGTAAACATAAACATCAAAATAATTTATTGTCATCGCTTGTTATTTTATTTTATTTTTTATGGCGATGTGCAAGATAAATGCACTACACAAGATACCTGACATACTATACCCCCAACCCCGTAACAAAACCCATGTGGCGCCACAGTCGGTCGTAAAATATAATACATGTCAGGCACTCACCACCTTAGACGATTTACGAAAAAAATATAGTTTAGACCCTATATTATAAATCTTAAATTCCAATTCAAATACGACGACTACTCAGACTATGGACTGCAAAACGCAAACGTAATATCTCAAAAGAACACGATAGAAAGATAAATGTGTTAAAATCGTTGAATAAGCTGTAAATCTGTTGTCCCTTACGATTCCGTCTCGAGCACTTTCACTGTTCAGTTCGAACGTATTCAAGTTATAGTTTTGGATGACAATAAATAAAATAAAAAACCAACAAACAACAATAATTTTTAAATACGGCATTCGAAACAAATCGGATTTCCATTAGAAGAAATTAATCATTAATATTAGATGTGAGATAAGTGTCGCAATATATTATTACTATTGTGCCTATACATGCAGTCGAGTTTGCCAACACGATTACATTCATAAAAATTTTGAAAACACAAACGAAAGTAAAAAGAATTCTGCTTTCTCGAAAACCACCCATGAATTTTTGTCTAGGTGTATTATTATAATTGCCATTGGTTGTTCCACGCCAAAGGATTCGTAACGATTTGTGACTGCGATTGCACACACGTGTATTAGAAAATATCGAATTGTAAATTCATATCATGCAAACGTTAAAACAATAATGTTTAAAAAAAAAAAAAAAACGCACCACGCACACAAATAACTTATTCGGAATAAGTCTCGTGTGTTCCAGGAAGTGTTAATTAGAATGACGACTAAAAAAAACCGTTTCGAATTTTCGTTATGTAAAAAAAAAATAAAAAAAAAATAGGTACTACAGGACAGAATCATTTGAATATTCTACGAGACGCTGTCGGTCCGAAAAAAATATTCAAATTCTAAGTACACACAACACGAAATGAGCGTCATGACGAGCAGGTTAAGAGGTAAAATACCAATAATAATCGTAGTGCCACAATAATACATATAATTATTACTACCAACACCACCTGTGGGACCCCAATGTGTGCATTCCTGCACGAGCGCTTGACCTTCGGCGAAAGATAACAGACACAGAACATATATCTTGAGAGAGAAAAATCAAAAAAGAAGAAATACTCGTGTGTGTGTGTGTGTGTGTGTGTATAATATATACATACGTATACATTATATAAGTATCATTATGAAAAATGCGTACTTACCACCCGCCCGGGTTCATTAATCTCGTGACATCTATGCGTCCGGGAGTCGTGTTACCCGCGAGAAAATCATTGGATCAAAGCGTCTACCGCATTCTATAGAAAACGACCGTCACGACAAAAAGGGATTGTAATATTTTATAATACCCTAAATTCCTAACCGAAGCCGAAAAGAAACGGGTTAGTGTATAGGTATGATTGTAAACTCCATCAGATTACCGGTCGGATAAAAAGGTCTAAATGTGTACTCCGCCAGTTTTATTTTCTAATACCTGTGATGGAGGATAATTTTATATTAATACTTCACCAGTGGTTTAGGCTTTCCTGCATTGCGTCAAATCAAGTGTCACTAGGACTAAGGACTTATAACTTTAAAAATGTACCAAAAACGCTCTTAAATTATACAAAATATACTAAAATAAACTCTGATAAAACATTAATTTTACTCTAAAAACCCAAAAAATGTTAAGTTAAAATTTAGATCGAATGTATTTTTAATTATTTTTCTATTGTTTATGCATTTCTTATTTTTTTAATCTTTATTCTTTTGGAAGCTTGCATTTAAACAAATCAAATATCAAATAATATTTTCGGACATCAAGAAAATTCATATTAAATTCTGAAAAATGCGTAAAATATGCTCTTACGTCGTAAAAAGAACTAAATATGCAAATTACAAATAATTGCATAAAACTTCCGGTGTTATAAAATACATTTGTGTATTAATTAGCAGTGTTTTGAATGGTTATTGAAAAACATGCCAACTCTTAAGTTCCTAGCCCTATTAATTACATAAATTATTTTTGTATTATATATACATAATTTAAAATTATTAATGTGTATTAACTGAAGCTCCGCTCAGAGTCTCGTTTCATTAAATCAATGATTTATTGTTACTTTATAATTCAACACACCTACTAAGAATATCCCACCCATGGATATTAATAGGATGCACATTATACGTCCTATTAATGTATTTTATGTGTTGTATCAAGATATGTGTCTTTTTTTTTTAGAACTTCATATTTTTAATACTTCATGCCGACTGCATTGTCCGTTGCATTGAAGAAAAAAAGCGGTAATTTTGTCAAAAAAAAAAAAAAATTGTCTAAGAGAACTATCCCGGGCGAGAAATGTCCTAAATTCGCGTGTCTGTCACGCGGCTGTCTGTATTCCCTGCACAAGAGAACGAAGAACCATAGAGTAAAGAATAATATATAGAGTTGCCATACCGTATACTGTTACGCATAGTGAATTGAAGCAATCAAATGGAATACACTGTGAGTGACCATTTTGAGAAAAATAAAATTAATTTTCTTATTTAGTTGGTACCACTTTAAATTTTCATATTATCATAATATTAGATAAGATATACAAAACCAATAACATTAATTTCTTAGATCATATACTATGGATGTAGCGACAATGACTGATAGCTGTGTCCAACATATTTCAGGGCACTTGATTGAAATACGCATGCGTTGTGCTCATACACCAATCAAATCAATTTAAATTTAAAATTTTAAAACTTATTAGTTACACACAACTAATATCACGCATGCGCATTTGTCACAAGTAACCTGAAATTTAAAGGTGGTGAGGATGTTGTTGGACACAGTTCAGTATAGGAGTAAAATATAGTATAGCTTCATCCATAGTATATTATCTAACATTAATTTTCAAGTATGATAACAGTTCGTTATCAATGTTAACAGTTCCTTATCAGTGATCCGATTGAGCAAGGGATACAATATTTCGATACGGTAATTTTATTCTTTTCAACAGGTCACTCTAAGCGTATTCCATTTCAATGCTTCATTTAGGTATACGTATTGCGAAGAACCGAACGAGCACCATTAATATCAAAAGGAAACTCTCGCCCGGCCGCCGATCCGTTGTGTTATTATTATCTACGAACATTATTTATTATTATTATTATTATTAAAACAATAATACGTATAATACACTCACGTAATCCGCGTACATGTCCTCGGGCATTGCCGGCTTCCTGTGCATGTGGTGCACTGGTGCCATATTCGCGTACAATGAATCCGACTCTTTGACCTTATAGCAGTCGGCCGACCCTTTGGGCTCGTTGCGCCTGTAGTGTTCCGAAGCCACGGTGTACGGCAAGTCCTTGGGCACTACTTCGTCCCAATACTGGTCCTTCAGGAGTTCCGGGTGTTCTTCGTGCATCTCGTCCACGATCATGTACGCAGCCTGTAATATAAACCACACAACACAACATTCAATTCCATACATAAACGATAGATGTCCATAGACGTCATTGTGCGGGACCTAAGGGGGGGGGGGAGCTCGAGCCCCGGATAAATTTCAAAAACGCCTTTCAAAATCATGTGGGTGACCTTGCGACAGTGAGTTATTGTTTTTTTTTTTAACGCTAAACGATTAAAAAACACACGAAACACATAATAAGAAAAATGGCACAACCTAACCTAGGAAAAAGTTCGGACTTTTCGATATGAAAAAGTTCCATAATTCGTATGAAAATAATAAGAAAAATAAATAACATTATTTGTTTAGATTAAGTATTCAAGGATTCTGTATTGAAATTTCTTTATTTAATTACAAAATAAAAATGTTTTGGGTACTAATTAGATCAATAAACTTCTAAAAAATTTTATTGGAAAAATGAGTTATTTTACCTTAATATTTTAATCCTTGCTCAATTATTTAGTTTCTTTGACCACTTAATTAAACCAATGCACTTCCAAACAGTCTAAATTTACAGAACCAAATAATTAAAAAAATATTTTTTTTGGTAGTTTGACAACAATACATTTAGAGGTGTATCGTAAATAAATGACCAGCTTTAGAAAAATAGTGAAAAAGTTTAAATTGGAAAAAGATTCAAAAATCCAACTTTCAAAACCATTTAATTTGAAAGATAATAGATTTATTTTTTTATTTTTAGTCTTCAATCTACTATATTTACTTATAATGAAGTCCTTTATCATAATAGTTAGAAAAATCGAATTAAACTATTTTTTATTTTTACTGTAAAATTCTAAAAACTAGATTTGGACTTTTCATCTCATAAATGTTTCATATATTATATTCACTAACAATTAAATTACAAGAATAACTAATATTTTTTCTGTTCAACATATTATCTGCATCAAATTGTTCTATAATCTATATTATTAAAACTATAAAAACATTACCAATAGATTTATAATTATGTATTTTGTTTAGCACTAATATTCAACAACAATCTTATGCATATAAAAAAAAAGTTTACGTATTTAAAAAAAATTAACGTAAGTAACTAAAAAATTAAAAACGCCAATCAAACAATTAGAACTCTTACGTATATTGTTAATAATTTGAAACTATTTATTGTTTCTTTATAACTATACGAATTATACACACCCTTCAAGAGTATATATGTTCAGAAGAGCAAAGAATATCCATGGTGCGAAGTATGTCCGGCTTTCTTGTCTATACTTTTGTAATAATGCATTTCTACCGAAATCCGAAAATAAAATTTGATAATACAATACAATTGGTTCGCGAAAAAGTAAATTAATTTTAATTACTTATATAGGTATACCAGTTAGATATATACCATAATTAATTTTATTTTAATTCAGATTTATAAAATTAAAGAATCGAAAATATGAACAATAATTATCATCCTCAGAACATATTATTGTGATGAATTTCAAAAATTCTTGACGTTATATTATAAATCGAGGGATAACAATTTCGCTAAAAAAGCATAACCTTGACCCTAATTAGGAATTAATTAAGTTTGGAATTTAATGCAAATAATAATTGGGCGATAAACGGGAAAGAACGTTATTACAGGGTCTCTCGTTTGTCACGGCTGTGCGCTTACCTCAAAAAAAAAAAAGAAACAAAACCGCGAACATTGTTTATTGTCCGAGGTAAGATTTGTAATTAATGTTTTAAATTATTTACCCGAGAGAATAAAAACAAATAACATTCATTCACTAGTTTAAGAAAACATTTGCCGACAGTTGGTCTCTTCGCGCATGATGTGTGGTGTTTGGTTTGAATAGACTATTGTAATATAATATAGTGTCTATAGGTGAAAGTCTAGCGAGTATTGTCATGTTTTAAAAATCATAAAATGATCCGTAATTGTATAAATAAAATTTGCATTCGAACAGATATTTTAAGTCAAAACTGGACAGACTTGTTTAATTTTCAAAACAAGTGTACGATGTGTGTGTGTTAGAGACGATATAGTTCAATTATTATTACTTCATATTGTCAACAGATTTTTTTTTTTTTTTTTGTTACGTCGAAATAATTACTTAGTCTCTATATAACATCCTATGTGTTATAATGCTTACGAGTTCTAGATGTGAACTTAAAAAATTTACCGTTCGTATTTTTTATGTTATCGAACCACAATGATAAAAGTAGTAATATAAAAGAGTAGTTTAAAACATATTACGTAATTTTTATAAAATATGAAACACATTGCCTACTTATAGTACTTACTGTAATAATATTATCTAAATAGGTATTAACGATTTTATAAACGAATAATAACCATGGGGAACTTATACGTAGTTATTAAGTGAAAAAGAAAGTATTTTTACAAATAAAATAATATACAGTAAAACCGGGCAGATAACGTCATAATCTGCACGATATATTTTTATCCTGAGACTTCATTACACTTCCGGTTAGCGATTATTTTACAATAATAATTACCTTAATGTGTCGATCGATCAACCAGTTCAACTCGATGTCGTCGTCGTCTTCGCCGAAAGGTCCGATGAGAACTTCGGCTACTTTCAGCCATCCGACGAAAAAGCAGAACTACAACGTTTAAAAACGAAAACAAAAACGATTTCGTATTATAATAATAATAATAATAATAACATTTTCGTCGTGACTCTCAAACCTCGATAATCGTCAACACCGGCACGTACAAGTCGTATTCTTTAAAGTCTTTGAAACCCCATTCGGGAGGCGGTTCTATCATCTGAGCGCCAATAAGTTGGGCGCCAAAGTAGGCGTACAACGATAACGTCACCACCTATGTCCAACAAAAAAAAATATTATTCATGTATTTCAAGCGTTATTTTTAAAAAGTCATTATAATTTAGCATGTGTTCGTATTATTATACCAAAGTTATAAACAAGTAAGTATTATAAATAGATATATAATCCAATGAAGGTGTTAATATTTTTGCTCTTAATATAGTATACTCGTATAATCAGACATTCGATTGTTGCACAGTTTTCCCAAACCGTTTTTCCCAATCAATTTTTTCCAATCTAATTTCTCCAATTTCAATACTAACCATAAAAACATTCTTCCAATATATATTTTTACAAATTTAATATTTCCCAAAAAAAAAAAAATAATTGGTCATAATTTAAAATTTTGATTACTTTATTTAACAATAAATTATTTTTTATATTTGATAAGATATTATATTGATAGATTTGGTATTGTCAAAAATAACTTTTAGGAAAAATGGTATTGAAAAAAAGAACTTTTGAGAAAAATGGTATTGAGAAAGAGAACTTTTGGGAAATAAAAAAATGAATTGGGAATCGTGTCTCCCTACCCAGGCATTCGTATGCGTGTACGTATGTGTATGAATAAAATCACGAAGATTCATTAAATAATTGCGAATGCTTCTATTCGAAAACTGTAAGTGAACTTAAAATTAACCAGGTATGAGGAAGACGCGATATAATAGCATATAGGTACACGTGCGAATTTTTTTATAAAAAAAAATCACATTACACGTTACGGTCTGTTGAAACCTGAACCACTGCAGGTGATGCAAGGAGTGGTGGTGGATTGTGGTTTACAAAAACCGATTTCAATATCAATCATCAAGGTCGTTTCGTATTTTTTTTTTTTTTTTTTTTTTTGATTTTGCATAATTTCACGCGTTTATTTTTATTACTATTATTATTATTATTATTATTATTATAGTAGGTACTACCTATACATGCGCGCTGTCACGTCAAACAAATTTTGATTTCAATTCAAACAATGCTTCACATAGGTATTTACCGTTTGAATATGAATTTAATTTTAACACAACAATAATTGTGGTAAATAAAATTAAGCTTATTATATTCAAATAAACTGATAATTAAAGCCGGAAAACTACGATATGAAAATTCCGTGATAATAATATGTAATTTATATGTCTCAAGGTCAATGATACCGAGTTCTTGTTGTACGTGAAGAACAACATAATAATATCAAAATGATTTCATGAATTAAAATATATTATATTTTCATTATAAAAATTGTTAGTAAAACTGTATTTTCAAAATTATAACTAATTTTTCCCGTGTAACTATAAATTTATGTTTACTTAAAGGTGTTCACTTATTATATTCACTAAATATTTATCAATTTAAGTCATACATTTTGGTTAGAATTACAATACTACGATTAAAGTAAAACATATCATATTATAATCCCCCATATATTATATTAATTCACAATGACATTCTATCCTATAGGTTCCCCGCACGAAATGACCTATTATTGCTTACACTTATTTCAGTTATTTTAACCATAAAAATATCTGTTTACTGTGCTGAGACGGTATTTAAGTATAACAACATTCAGTTTAACATACTTTACTATTACGCTAGTTGACAGTAATTTCACACTATACAATGACGTGTTCTTTTCTATTCTTTGAAAGAAGCTTTTTGTAGTGGTAAAAGTTGTCCTAAACCTGCATAATGTATGTTACAAAGCTGCCAAATGGATATTAGGTATAGAGATATCACTTTCAATATAACTAGTCTTTGAAGTTTACACAAATTTTAATATAGTGAAATTTCGGTACATCATTATAAATCTTTTTTTTTCACGTTTTAATATTTTATTTTCCGTTACATAAAATAGCTTTTAAAGTATACGACTTTATACGATTACCTATAGGAAGAACATAAGTGCACTAATATTAAAATTGCTAGTAAATTATACTTGAATTTTGAAAATCAATTATTACAGATATTAAAATTGTTTGTGTTTGTACACTTTTCCGTGTTTAAAATTTGTTTAAAACTACAACGACACAAAGACTTTAATTTTGAATTCAAAACTCGAGTTTTTATTCA
Source organism: Stegophylla sp. TES_Ste_2020 (assembly GCA_025469315.1). Classification (NCBI taxonomy): domain Eukaryota; kingdom Metazoa; phylum Arthropoda; class Insecta; order Hemiptera; family Aphididae; genus Stegophylla; species Stegophylla sp. TES_Ste_2020. The sequence goes on along the minus strand of JAIPRM010000276.1, from coordinate 35,810 downwards.
CGTTGCATGCGTAAACTTTATTGAGATATGAAAGTCATAAGTAAAACAAATCACTCTCAACGAATTCACCACAATGACTTATCACAATGTCGCGATTAAGGTACGCGTCGTTTTTATAAAAAATGTCCCGCGAGAGGTCATAAATAATGATTATTGTTTGATGTTTATACTAAACGGCAATCGTTCAAATTGTGAATATTTAATACGCGCGTTTAGAAATAAAAAATATTATGATACGACAAATAATGTGTTGTGTCGAGTAGGTACGCACATAATGTAACAATATATATACAATACGTATCGTAATATAAATATCTTCCGGCTGATAAATCTGATTTTATTTCCGGATTTGACATAAACAACCAAACCTATAACGTGTAAATAGGTATTGTGTCAACGTATATAATAATACACAACAGGTAGTAGGTATGCAATATATTATTCGTAATTTATATAGCTCATAGTATTGAAACGATAACTTAAAAAAGATTAATTCCTTTCGATTTTTTTTTGCTTTTAACGAATTCCATATTACTTTGATTAATTATTGTACTCGTGATAATGTAACTCTTTTCGTTCGATGCAAAATATTTCAATTTTCAATGACGTTTTGACACAATAGCCTTTATCTAACTAACGGACAGTAATTCGGGCAAAAGGAGTGTCATTCTTGGCTTTACGAACGTGGGTGGGCGAAAATAATAAAATATGTCAGGTAACACTTCCGTCATTTCTATAACACATAGAACCCATCGTATCAAACGCTTATTTCTTTTCTTGCACAGGTGTCGTTTAAAATCATTCTGAATTCTGACGAACAAACACTTCTTTTGAGTAAATAATAATTCGATTCGCGTGTATAGTTCAAGCCAGAGGCGTAGCCAAGGGGGAGGCTAAGGGGGCTATAACCCTCCTCCCCATTTATACCCTATTTATACCGTATTTTTCGCACTTAGGTTGTTAGTAAGTTGTAATTGAAAAAAAAAAAAAATTATACAAGTGTTTTATAAAATTTAATTTTACTAATTTCTAGGTTTCAGTATTGTATTTATAACAGACAATTGAAATATACTGAAGAAAGACAATCTGTAAGTCACATTCTGTTATTTCGTAGTTTAAATTTTTTATATAATCATAAAGATATTCTATACCTATTTATTTCTCCAAAATAGAAATTTTATACCGAATAAGAAATTAATAATAATAAAACTCGTAAAAATACTCAGTGTGAATAATAATAGAAACAAAAATGTTAACGTCGAAAAAAATACACAGAGGAGACGTGATAAACAACAGAAAAATACAATGATGCACATAATAATATCAGAAATAGCATTTTCTCGTTATAGATAAAGAAATCAATTTAATTTTTCTACACGTCGAAAATTGGAATCTTAGCCCTCCCCGTACAAAATTCCTGGCTACTACGCCACTGCAGTACACGTGTAATACTATATGACGGAACGAATTCGCGAGAAATCAAATAATATTAAAATGTTTAAACGATCGAGTCAATGTCATTAACCAGGAAGACCACTGCATCATTAGTAAACACCTATAGCGCAATATTATAATGTAAAAAAATTAAAAATAAAAATAAACTCACGTTCCGTCCCCACTTGTATTGTTGTCACACGCATTTCGCCCTGACGATTTTTCGTCGGTTCTAGTTGATCCCCAACGAATTTGTACGTTATTTAGGCGTAGTTTCGTCGCGTATTGGACGCTAATTTACCAGATCCGATTCGAAATTGTGTCTAGCGTAAAGAGTATGGGAAAATTACCGTCTGACCGTCAAGGTAATTTTTACACCCAATGATAGTGCTGATAATCACTCAACCGAATACGCACACACGCTGCAGTTGAAAATATACACAACACTCGCGTATAACTTTTTTTTTTTTTTTATTCACATTTTATATTCCTCTTCAAAACACCATTGTTTCCGAAAACGATATTCAACGGATAGGATTCGAGTTGCATTTGTGTGTATTTTTTTTTTTTTTTTTTTGTCCGACGCGTTCGGATGCCTACAACAGCACAGCCTTGCATGGTCCAATGCTTTTAAATCAGTGGTGAGACCGAAGAGAATCGTAAACAACAATTAGAATAAAAAAAAAAAAAAAAAAAAAATTGCAATAACTCTTCGCAATACGACTCAAAACTACTAATTACGACACGTCATATGAGGCATTTATTCAATTAAAAGTTAATATTTAAACATTAGGCTTATTACGTAATTAAGACGTCGCCGAATTCCTTTGAATGCGAAACACATTGAAATCAAATCACAATATAGTAAACACGTTTTTGAGTCAGCATTTTTATGTTTGCGAAATTCATAGAATATAAAATTCTAAAACTGAATTCATTACATTAATTATAGAAAAAAAAGTTGCGGCATTTGAGGAGAAACCAGTTGTGCCATAGTCTGTCTGTCTTATCTTCGAACTGGCAATTTTTTGATTTTATTACGTTAAAGCCCACCATGTTTTTTTGAGTTTCAAAATACGATTAGTACAACATTAGATCACTTTTTTTTTTTTTTGTTTCTTGTTATTTTATTTATATATATATATATATATGTATGTATATAATGCCGTTGGCCAGAAATTTCAGCTTCCTAAATCAAACACGTGAACGGCGTAAACCCAGTTTGTTTTCCTTTTAATTAAACAAGAGGAAAATGACGTTTTCACTGTTTTAATTGGCAGAATTTTTTTTTTTTTTTAATTTTCGATAAAAGTATTTTGTAGATATTTAAATTTCCTACAAAAAAGGTCCTTTGTACTAAATTCGTGAACTCATTATTTTCTATGATATACTCATTTAATCATTCTTATAAAAATTGAAATTGAATGAAATATTTGAAAAAAAAATTCACGGATTTAGTAATAATAACCTTTTTTGTACGAAATTTAATACTCTACAAAATGCTTAAATCGAAAAATAAAAAAAAAAAAAGTCGGGTATACTTAGCACCACAGATATTCTTCGCTCTTTGATTCAGATACTCTTGGTGGGTGTGTTGAAAATAACGGCTATTATTGTTCTTTATATTATTAACTTCCTTCGTTCAGAATCGTCTTATTGAAAAATTTAAAATTCTACACACCCACTAAGAGTATCTGAGCCAAAGAGCGAAGAATATCCGTGGTACGAAGTATGCCCGGTTTTCTTGTCTATACTTTACTTTACTTTACTTTACTTTGTCTAATAAATAAAGAAAAAGAAAAAAATGTGTTAGCAAAATGTCCAAATTTTTTCTTTCATATTTTCAAAATTTTCTTGCACCATAATGTTTCTCATATTATTGTCTATGTATGTTTAAATTTTCATAAAGTTTGGATCAAAAAATGATGGTTTGAAAATGAATTAGACATTGAAAAAAAATATAAACATCATTGTTTCACTTCGTTCAGAATCTAATACATTTATACCAATAATCTATAGTTGAGTAAAAACGTCGTTTTCCTCATATTAATTAAATGGGAAACAAATTCGGTTTTATCAGTTTGATCTAGGAAGCTGAAATTTTGAGAGAATCTTTTGTAGTACAATGCTAAAATATAAACCAATAGTGACGAAAAAAAAAACACCCTAAGTACAACACATTTTTACTGTAATAACTAATAATAAATAGAAAGCGAATATATTATGTATGAATTATTATACACATAAAACAGTTTAAATGTGTGTATAACGTTATCATAAAATTTGCGTTTATTAAATAATAATAATAAAACATTCATTTATTTTCAACTTGTTGTATACAACAATTGAAAAATTATAAATTTAAATGATTTAAATTATTTACCTTTGTACAACTAAGTATAACTAAATAACCTGATTAAGTATCAACTGAGTCGCGCCAATAAAGTTGATTTAATTAATTTGTATAAAAACCTTAATATGATTGAGTAAGCTTGTTGAAAATGTTCTGCTCTTTCGACAAGAAATTGTAAATTTAATAAAATAATTACAAAAATAAATCTGCCATTTTACGTAATGAGTCTTTGAGTCGTAAATAAAACCGTAATTCTTAATTTATACTCGTATAAAAAATCATTCATCATGAACCAATCTTTACGATTGTAACATAGGTAAAAAAACATACTGTGGTGAATTATGTAGTAATAAAATATTTTTACCGAATTTAAAATTTTAATAAACAAATTGAAAAATTTTCATTATTTTCAAATTTTTATATTATGTAAGTTGTGTAAGTCTAATATGGTAATGACTAGTGAAAACTTCAACTCCAATAATTTTGGAATTACCGACTAAATGTCTAAAACTAATTTCATGGAAATCTATTGCATATCACATACATTAGTTTTAAATTTTTAATAGCTTTTCTTTGCGGTTAGTGTTTAACTCTTGAGAAATTCAAAATATGACATCTCCAATAATATTCCAATAATACTTTGATTAATATACGCTTTCAATAAAAGGGATGAATTGAACTTTAGTTGTAACGTTTTTATTACCCGAAATCACGACAACAAATGTAATAACAATATTGAATATAGTATAATAAAAAATATAATATTGCAAAATCAATATTTTCTATGCTTCGATCAGAATCTAAAATAGATAAATATATTATTTATTCTACTATCGTTGGGCTACTACGTTATTCGAGTGCTGTTTATTCTGAATACACCAACGCAAAAATAAAAATATATTTTTATTATTTTTAGAGTACCTATCGACGATATGTGTCAATGACAATATAATAAAATGTAAATTTTGAGGTCGATAAACGACCAACATTTGTAATAAGTAATATTACGAAAAATATCCGACTTACAAATACATTTATGATATTAACCTAAATTGTTTTGAAATAGTTTGAATTTAATTTAAAACGTTACAAAATGCACGGACAATAGTCTCGCGGTTTGCTCACCTCGAACCAGTATAATAAAATATTTTAAGTTTTCAACGCAATGGTTTTATTGTACCGAAAATTTTTTAAATTTTAGAAACAATTTTAATTTCCTAAATTTTTCACACGAGCTAAAAGCTAATCATGATTTTTGTTTAAAATAGTTGCTAACTTAAAACTATTCACGTTTATTTCTTCACATCTTTCTCAAAAATATTTTAAAATTCAACAAACTATAAGACCTTAGGAATATCTGCATGTATTTATAATAAAATTATTTACGCCTTGGCAGTAATAATGATACTTAAAACTAAAAACAAAAACTCAAAAGATATAGTTAACATAAAAAGAAAAAGTAACTAGGATTAAGTTGAGTTGTGACGTCTTATCATTCTATGAAAAGGGTATCTATAAGAAGTATGACGGTTTGGTAAAAGTTAAAAGGAATGATTTCTATTTAATTCATAAACTATACCATAATCTACTGAGAACTATTTTTAGCTTCTATTGCTTCAATGCCAAAATATTGCCTAGAGATAGAACTGGCGAAAAGTCACTATTCTAAAATCGTCTCATTAAATGATTGAATTCGAGGGTAATTAGTTTAATATATTCGAACATAACATTTTAAAAGTGCAAAAAATTACGACAATAACACACCTAAGTCATATTTCGTTAATTGAAAATTATTTTTAATGTAATTTTAAATTTAATTGAAGGGTAAACAGAATTATTAATATAACTGTTTCCTTCGTGCCTTCAAATATACAATAGCTTATTACCAGAAGAAAATGTAATTCTTTTGAAAACTAATGGAATTCAACATTATCATTATTCGATTACTATTATTTATTAAATAAAAATAAATGTATACAATATGATATTATATTATCAGATGTCCATCCATATATTTTATTGATGGTGCGCGTCCGTTGAAACAATAATCTTTACAACGTTATTATGGCGTCATTATGGTGGTGGTGGTGGTGGTGGTAATTACACGTTGCTAGCTAGGAGCGCAAAAAAGGTACGACGACGTTTGTTCGCCAAGGTATTCGGAACTTCAAAAATTAGCACAAGCCGAAGGCAGAATCAACAATAATGCTGTAGAACGGCCAAGGTTATGATCGTCTTTCAGAGTACAATAATAATAATAATAATAATAATAATAATTGCAATATGGTATTATATTAAATTCATATGATAATATGACTTTGGTCGAATGCATGTATAAATATGATTGTAACTTCTTTTTTCGGTAAAATCGTGACCAAACACACTATCACGTATTATGTACACACGGAATGCCGCATATCTAGTCACGTTGGCACGTGCAGTACACAGTAGAATGCAGTTGATCGACCAAAAGAGATTATGTAGAAAAAAAAAAAAAAAAAATGATATTACATAAAATGAGAAGAAAAAAAATCTTTGAAATATATTATATCGTTTATTTATGACGAGAATAACAGTGGCAAACGATAAATAAACTTTGAACCCGTGTCTTTTTACACGAGTATACACGTCGTGTTAATAAAACTACGTCTATGTAAATATATGCATGACTACAATACTCCGTAGGACAACGTGTAAGACGACGCATGCGAAACACCACCTTGTACGTTATAATTTATTATGCTCGCGAATAACGTAATTATTATTGCTATACCGACCTGAGAGTAGAGAATGGGAATGTTGACGTTATCGTAGCCAATCAGCGATCCCAGCCTGTACCTTATATCAGACATCTCCAGCAGTATGGTTTGCACCATTTGATCGCTGGATATCAATTTCTCTCTTCTGGCCCTGTTTATGATGTTGGTCGCCCAAGTCAACGGGATCCAGTAATTGGTCATCGCAGTCTTCGCTTCCACCGTTTCCAGTATCTCCTTCTCGCTATCCATCATCAAACCTACGCCCGCGCCATATACATTTTTCAAACAATTCGTTTCGTCGCGGAAAATTAAAAAAAAAAATTTTCATCGATCGCATGAAAATTTTCCGAATTCCCCCCTCCCCCCCTCCTACTGAATATGGATATATTAATGCTTAGTAAAAAACCGTTGGAAAATCTTTTTGATATCTTATTAATTTTAACGATGGTTATGACTAGAGATAGGACAGTTGACAACCTAAAAAAAAGAACGTACTTCGAACCTTGAGTATTCTTTGCTCCTCGAGTGGAATACTCTTATGGGTGTATTGAATTTTAAAGAAACGATATATAAAATTAAGAAATGATTTATTTATTGTCTTATTGAAGACAGTAAAACGATTCTGAGCGGAGATTCAGTTTATACTGAATTTAATAAATATTTTTAATTAAACGATTAAATTTTTAATATTTAATTAAGTTTGTATAAAAGTTTAAAACTTTTATTTTCAAATCAAAAATAAACATTTATGCAATAATTATGGTTGAGTATGGGTATATATTGTCATATGTCTTATGTAAAAGCACTTGTACTATGACACGTACTAAGCGGTTAATCTAATTACAACAAAAACTCTCTCCATTAATACAATTATTTATTTTATATTTTACAATTTTATAAAAATGCTCTACACTGTACATTTGTACAATAAATGATCTATAATATGAAAAAATTATGTAAAAAAACGGAAAAAACCGTTCATAGCTAAAAAATGCCTAAAAATTCAAAATTAAATATATATATATATATATATATATATATATTCTGAATCGAAGAAACGTGAAATGAGTTTTAGCTAAGATAACACATTGTATAGGATTGGAGGAAAAAAATGAAACTCTCTTCAACATCCTATCTCTAGTTACGTTATAACAATTAAATATTTTTTCTATAACTATGGAAAATTCAAACGATCTCTAATAATCGAAAAATATAGAGCATAGAACCACAAAGAAACACTCGAAATGTAATACCATCGTTTAAAAAGGAATTGAATACCTAAAATCGCGTATAGGTATTACAAAATAGTTCGAAAATATTTCGATCAGCATTTTCTAATAATATAAATCGCATTTTTATTTAAACGTTCTTGCACAACGAGAGGAGAGTGTTACGGCGAAAATTGAATTCATAAAAATGGGAAGATCCAAAAGAACGAGTTAATTTTTGTAAAATAATAATGTATGCGATTACGAAATGTAATACACACGCGCCCACAAAAACATGTACACGGTACATACAGACATACCCACATACGTATTTTTAAGGGTATTACTACACATCCATTTTAATAAAGTACCTGTACCTATCACCGCACAAGAGATACTTTACGTAAGGTTTTTTTATACGGAGGAGATATTTTTACGTTGACGAAATGATATCATTATTATTATTATTATTATTATTATTATTAATGTTAATTTCTTTCATTCGAAATCGGTTATTAATAAAACGAAACTTGCATTGAGCGCGGCTTGAGTTGGTATGTAAAAATAATAAAATAATTAATAATTTCGCTCGGAGAAATTATAAGTAGGATAAAAATATGAAGTGTAAAAATAGCAACAGATACATTTCAACAGTAAATGCCTTCCCCTCTTCCGCCCCCCCCCAACACCCCGCCACCCGCTCACTCGATCTGTCTCTCTCTTTCAATACTCACGGCGTGTACTTACTACACTTTCTCTCGGCAATTAGATTACGTGTGCACTTACAACAACGACGAATACATACACATGTTTGCCTACTCACACGCGCACAACGTAATCGGGTAAATTGAGAATTAACTGCTCGGGTGTACATCGGAGACAATAATAAATTATTATCGACGATCACCGTGATAATTGCACGTATAATAATGTGGCGATCTTAAAAATAATGAGAATAATCAGATAAACAGGTATTATATTATTATAGGTGTTAGACAACGCACGCGTGTACGCTGCATCCGATCGGACACTCTGACAATACCCAAATCGACTCGGACGCGACCGGTGTGATTTTTTGGCGTCATTATTAATTATTCTCGAAGAAAATGTAAAACATATTATAATAATATGTTGTTGTACCATTTTGCGTTCGCATGCCTGACACATCTTGTGACAGGTGAAATTTATCTGTCATGCAAAACGTTCACCTTTCTGATGTTACACGGGTTTATCCATATTGTAACACGTCGTACACCGCGGTATATATTGTGTACGTCACAATAATATTATTATATTTGTACACGAATACATTATTATTATGGTATATACATATTTATTGTTATAAATAATTGTGTGTGTGTGTGTAGGTTACGAGGCGATAAAATATTATTGTGGAGTTAAATAATAATAATCAGCATCGATTATTGTACGGTCGTCAATATACAATTATATAATATATATAAATAACATAATATTATATAGTTTAAGCTTTTGTATACGTGTTCAAATGCTGAGCCACCAAGATTTATTTTCCAAAAGGCCGAAACCAACCGGTTCGGTGGTGAAACTTTACATAATAAATATAATATAATCATTCATTTTAATTACGATTAACGTCCAATTTAAGTATATTATACAGCGATTTCATTGTTTCGGCACAATGTTTAGATCCTTTGAATACATTTCCATATGTAGTTATTGAGTCCAGGATCGTCGTTTCAAAGTATTACATATTTATTATAATAATATTATATACATTATTAATTACTGTCCCATATTGTTTTGTACTGCATGCAACACACACGTAAGTGCGTTTTTTTTTTTTTTTGTTAATACGATTCATGCACATGCACATGCAAAGCTTAAGCAAGGTTAATAATCGAAAAGCATAAAGAGAAAATGAATAATGTCACACCAAGAAATCATCACGATTACAATTACAGTAATATTAAAGAAAAATTTTAACGAACAACTACAGTCATTAATAAGTTAAATTATTAATGAAAAATATGACAAATTTTCTCGAGAAATCTGCTGAATAAAGTTGATTGATTTTGAGTAGGTAGATAAGTAATTATCGTTAATTACTAACTAACGGTTTCATATACGATTTTAAATCTGACAATTTAACATTATCCAATCGCGTTAAAAATAATAATAAATAAATGGTTTTACATTAAGAGGACGTCGCACAGGCATATTATATTTTGTTCTCTCTGTCCAACTAATGAACAATAGAGCGTAATTTATTAAACTACGGAGAACATAAGTTCTGCCGTATAGCTTGATTTTAGATCTTTAACACCTGTAGACAAAATTGAAGAAAAGGACATTTTCGAGGCAACGTCATATCAATTTTGTAAAATATCGTCTGACAAAGATGCTACAAGCATTCAAGTTTTACACATTTTTTTTTTTTTTTTTTAATAGCCGTAACTCTTGGCAATATTTTACAAAAAAAAAAAGATGCCATTCCTTGAAAATGTTCTTCTCTTTAATTTTCATAATAGGTGTTCGAGCTCTAAAATAAACCTAAGCGATACAAGGTGCAAGATGTCCTCTTAAAATGGCCGCGAACCTGCGTCGAAACACGGAATTAAAAAATATCAGCAGATAACCGACGAAAACGCGTGTCAATAAAAGCAGTCGAACGAAATGAAAAAAACATAATTAATGAAAATAGAACAAAATCAACGCTCTAAAACATTATCATGGTGACGTAGAGATAGAAAAAAAAAATAGTCGGTAGGGTATTGACAAAATGCTGACCTGAGTGTAGACGAGCGGCACGCAAACGGTGTCGTAGCTGATCAGGGAGCCCAGCCTCCGTCGGATGTCCGACAACTCGATGAGAAGCGTCTGGACCACCTGGTCGCTGGATATGAGCGACTCTCTGCGAGCCCGATTTATGATGTTGGTCGCCCACACCAACGGCATCCAGTACTTGGACATGGGACTCCTCTCGTCCATCATTTCCACGATCTTTTTCTCGCTCTCCAACATAATTCCTGTGTCGTGACTAAGTCTATTACGTGTTCAACAACGCCCACCTTCCTACCCCCAAGGATCAGCTAGGTCACTCCAGGCTTTATTGTAAGGGTGGTTTTTTTCAACTACACAAATATAATATATGCTATACAGTGACTTGAGCGAGACTTTATTCTACACCCCCTCTGGTTTTTTACTAAAAGAAAAGTAACGTATATTTATATTTATTTTAAATTTTTTGTAAATAAAGAAAGGTATTTCAGCATTTTTCGATTTTTTGTTGTGATACAATAACATCATTTTGAGCTGACTTGTGTTGAAATATGTGAATACTAACAAATGGCTTAAGTACTTGTATTAATTTAACATTAATATTGATTCTATCAAAAAAAACTTTGCCTGAACATTCCAATTTATAATTACAAATAGAACTCACATTTCGGAAATCAGTAACAGATACATTATATTGGGTTCTTCTCTTTTCGAGCGTATGCCGTCAACGGTGAAGAGTCGTTTACGCACATTTTAATATTTTTTCTAAAATTTGAGGCGACTCGTTTGTGCACAAAATTGTGAACAATGAAAACCAGTTTTTAAGTACAGTTTTGGGTGTACAGGGTGTGCTGAATACCGGAAAAAAGTCGCCGAAGATAAAGTCTTCGGTAAAAAAGTTCTCAGAAGGAAATTTTTCAGAAGCTCCCAGAGGGATTTCCTTCACTCCACGGGTCAGATACTCTTGATAGGTGTGGAAAATTTTAAAGAAACGATAAATCATGTCTTCATTAAGACGATTCTGAACGAAGGAAGTTAATAATGTAAAGAATAATAATAGTCATCATTTTCAACCACTAAGAGTATCTCACCCGAAGAGCAAAGAATATCCGAGGTGCGAAGTATGTCCGGTTTTCTTGCCTATACTTTACTTTACATTTTTTTATCTAATTAATAAAGGAAAGGGGGAAAAAATTAATGGGAAAAGAAAATGTTAGAAAAATGTCCAAAATTTTTTTTTTATATTTTCTAAATTTTTTCTTGCACCTAAAAGTTTCTTATATTATTGTCTACCTATGTTTAAATTTTCATAAAGTTTGGATCGAAAAATTGTGCTTTCCGAGTCTTTTATATGCTATACAAAACCTAATTTTTTTTAACATAATACAAACATTTAGTTCTCAAACAGCAAAATTAATTATTGATATTTTACTTTATTTCTCAAATGAATGAAGAGAACTATACGTATATACATCATATATTTCTTACTGCTGCACAAACAGTATATTTTACTACACTTTACAATAAAGCCTGGGTCACTTAGTGCATCGGCCATAGGATGCAGTGTCTCCCGAAAACCACGCGAAACTCGTTTAATAATAATTCGAATCCAATGTCACATAACAAACAGTGAGCTCTGCGGGACGGATATATATTTTTTATTTTTATTTTTATATTACGTTTAAATTTTTCGGTTTGTTTTAATATTACATGAATTTCGGCGAATTTATTGTATTAAAACTCTGTTCTCGGTGTCTCCTCACCTACCCGTTCGAATTGTTTGAATCGTATTGTTTGAAATAACACATAATATACAGCAAATTGTTTGGATGTGTGTGTGTGTGTGTGTGTGTGGTTCTAAAATATGTAAAAAGATAAAATAATGTCAGGTATAGTATATACCTACTATAAATTACGCAATAATTATTATCTATTTACCATAGAACGTGTTACAAAAGAAAGAAAAAAAATCTAAAGTTTATAACTATATTAATTACGAATATGGTGGCATAATATTCGAAAACAAATAATTACAATATTATTTAATAAATATAAAAAAATAAAAATACATAAAACCTTATAAGTAACAACTAAGGAATAATGATTCATAATAAGAAAAATCAAATTTATTCGAATCGTTACCATGAGTATTTATTTTAATTTATTAATTTACATTAATAACAATAAATCGTTTGGTTCCCGAGTCTTTTTTGTCAAATTTTGAGTAGTTTTTTTCAAAAAAAAATTGTTGAATTGAGAAATTCATAAAATGACCTCTTTAAAGTACCAACTAGAGGCAAATCCGGTTTCAAAAAGTGGCTGATCGAAACTTTTGGACATGTAGATCTATACAAAAAAGTGTATATGGAAAAAAAATAAAAAATAAATAAACATCATTGTAAAAACACTAGCTTATTCTTTGTTCAGAACCTAAAATTAGTAAATCGAGTTCATAAGATAGTTATAAAAATTAAGGAATAAAAGTAACTAGTTATAAACTTTTGTTTGAATACAAACTGAATTTTAGTTTTGCAATGTTGTAATTATACGTATTGTGTAATTTAAAGGAATAATTCAGATAATAATTTAATCGTAGAGCTATTAATTATTGTATTTAAAAGTAAACAATACATTTATGGAAATCGGTTAAACGACAGACACATCGTTTCTTTAAATTTAACACTCGCAATACACCTACTTTTTCCCTTACCTTTACTAAATCTATGTCGCTTTAAAGGAAAAATTTGCTATTTATTAAAATATTAGGCCGATGAAGTATTCGCTTTTTCTGACTCGAAGTCTTACACAAACTTTTGATATATAAAATTAAAAGTACAAAATTGTATATCACACAATAATTATATTATTATCTCTAGTCTAAAATCGAGTGAAGTGTAAATTTAAATACTTAATGCATCGATGAAAATTATAACTTTTATTCATTGATATATTGTTATAACACAACTAGGAAGTAAAAATCCTTGAAACATTGTTTCTTAACAAAAGTCATATTATCAATTATATACTATAGTTTTAGTACCCACACACTGAGGAACAATCGCAGCTATAATAATATACATACTGTCACACCCTGATTCAAAGGTCATAAGAAAAGACAATAAACACAATATGCGTATTTTTGTATTTCATAATTAATACGGATATCTATAGTTTGAAAATTTATTCATTTAAATTCATGAGGAATCCACGATTTAATTAAAATAATAAAAAGAACAAATTAATTTAGTAATTTAATTATCATCATACATAATCATATCTGATAAAAATATATATATATACAGGTAGTCAAATGCAATAACTTTTGTTCTATTAATAATTTTTAACTTTTTCATGACGTATTTGACAAAGTTATTAAATTATTCACAAACTTGGAAAAAATCGTAGAAAATTAACGGATTAACATCTTTATTAGAGATTTAAGCACTAATATTTTTCTAAAAACAAGGTTTACGAAATGGCTATTTTGAATTTTTTTTTAAACTGCAGTATGAAATATCAAATTTGAAAATTTGAAATGTAAAAAAAAAAAATTTTAATTATTAATAGAGCAAAAGTTATTGCATTTGTCAAATCGTATATATGCCACCCTGTATACGCAAATAAAATTCACATTTATTCTTCAAATGGTATAGAAAATATAGTAACATATTGTTATTCAGTAGTCTCCTCGATTTAGAGATATCATTTAAAATAATTCACTCTATTTCCTACTATTTAAGTGAACAAATTATATCTAATACTCATACAAAATTAAAAATTTATTGATAGAAATAAATCAATAATATTCAACGTGTATAATTGAGCAATGTTGAGTATCATGGCGTTATAAACACAATGGTAGGTGCCGTAAAACTCTTTGGCAACAAGTAATCGAATTAAAAACGACTTGACAAAATGATGTCAATCCACCATTGTTATTGTCAAAACTAATCCAATCGTAACAATCCCATCCCAGTACGTACCCATGTGCACGCAATGTACGAGCAACGACGTATAGCCTTGTGTGCGATCACCACTATCCAGGCATTGTCCTGCACGCATAATATGTATTATTTCAAACACTACGGATTTACGCTCTAGGTCAAAAGTGTACCTGTATGTGTGTGTGTGTGTATATGTGTAAAACAATTCCTGCACGGTTTAAAACCTACCCGCACAGTGATTATTACAAAATAAACGCAGTGAGGGTAACATTTCTTTCGTGTGGACACTTCGCATGTATTAAAGGCCGTTTAATAATATTTTAATCTGATCGATTTCGTAAATCTATGCGAAGTGGTCTAATTTTGAAACCACTTTGGCCAAACAGTCTCACATTCTTTGCATTAATCGATGAGATGCCCAACAGGTTCTGGGTTAATCATAATATGCGAAAATAAAACCGGTTGTATCGACCACGTGGGTTCGAAGAGATAATTAATCGAGTCAATAAACCATGTTGGAGCAATTCGAAATATTTGATAGAATTATATATTATAATATTATGTAGGCTATCATTGATTATTTGTTCTTAATTACATATATGCGGAGACAGCACACTTTGCCGTGTATCATGTTACTATATATTAGATATTATACACACTGAGATCGAGTACTCACCGGCGTCGACGATGTGTTGTAAAGTTGGAAATCGTTTTTTCACCCTTATGCTCACCTGTTTCAAAGTGATAACATAGGCCAGTACAGCATACCTCACGATATTTCTTCTCATTAGTCGTCCTCTCTCGTCCTGTAAAAAAAAAAAAAAATAGAATCCAGTATTTTATAAAATGTAAGTTAATTTACTAAATATTTTCCACGCATTTAGAAATAGTTGTTGAAGTGTTGAAAAAAATATGGAAAATGAGTTATAAGACTCGTTCATTCTGTTTTCATTTAAATTTAACGCACAAAAAATCTAACAACAGTCGAGTACAAGCTGTAAACATCTAATTGTACTTAATTTATATAATATTATGTTTTTGTAATCAACAATACAAAAAATAATTTTTCCCGAAATAATATAATAATAATAATAATAATAATAATAAATCAATTTTTATGTGTATTATACCTCTCATCTATTCATATTTTATTGTCGTCCGAAACTTGTAGGATTAAAGAGTTTATTTGGAATACGAAACGTTCGGAAGTATTGAAATCAATTACACATTGACACACAAATATTTTATTGTCTTCAAGAAAAATGGCATAAAATTATAGCGAGAATAATTTTAAAATACTGCAGGATAATTTTACGATTATCCAGACTCTGGAAACGAGATATTAGGCATACTAATATAATTCATCCTGTTTTGAATGTTTTAAAAAAATATCATGATGACTCTCTACTAGGGAATCGTACAGCCAAAGAAGCCACACATGACCTTCTTAGGATCGATATGGATATTTAACGATTGCTTACACGGCTACACTTTGGCTGCACTTTACATTCTACACAGGATCTAACCTTCATCGATGAACTGCCACTAAAATTAATATGTTCGCAGTAATCGAATTTTGAATTACAGTGTTTTGCTAATGGAAGTCCCGTTTTAATTTTCCCTTTATATTATTATGACGTGTACGACTATTAACTTTTTCAACGCATTAATTTTTATTTTTTTTTATTTTTTTTATGAAGTAGGTATCGAATTTTAAAAACTTATAACGTCTAAGGTACGATGGGTATTAATTATTTATAAGTACGTGGCTACTACAATATTTTCTATTATAGGTACATATATATTTATTTAAGAAATATTTAAATGTATTTCAGGCACCTCTACCTATATAATGTGTTTTAACTCGTCAAACATTTAAACAAAACAAGATGTGCACAGTGTGCGATTAGTATAAAATATAATTGTTTACTTACTGTTGTTCCAGGTATGGCTGCACTTGCGAAAAGAGCCAGTGTATCCGGCCAAGGTAATAGCCTATATTGCTCCCACCATCGTTTTACTACCAAACCAACGTAAAAGCTCATCGCAAACGTTAACGGGACGCTTGCAGAATGACCGGCTAAGTAACATCGGATCTTTATGAATAACCTAAATAAATGAAATTAAAAAAAAAAAAACATTCGATCAAACATTATAAAATAATGCAACACGAATAAAGCCATCAAGAACCATAGCAGAGACTCGGTTGAAAATTCTACACGTTTGGAATATTAACATAACTAAATATGTTTATGGGCTGGATACAACATCTATTTTTTTTTTTATCAGGCCAATTTTTGTAAGATTTTTGTGCCATGGTTACTTACTCATAAATTTGTTACCATGGTTTTCGTTACCACGGTTACTTGCACGAAATTTATATTTTCCTCTTCGAGGAATTTACTATTTCGAGTTCCCCTCATTATTCCGAAAAACATATTTAAGATTCATAGATTTTCCTTGTAGAGGAAAAATATCGAGAAGCGTGCTACGTTTTTTATTATTTTTAGTTATAAATTTAATTATGACAAATTTACACGAGTAATTCCAGTAGTAAACATCTACCACTTATTTTTATATCTTATGTAGTTATGGAACTCTTAATTATAATAATTGCAAACTAACTTGATATTTCAAACTTTCACGTTAATAATTTAATTCTATTTATAGTCATATTATTTTTAATACTTCAACATAATACGTACTTTTGTTGGGCTTCTGTAAACGCAAACCTGTATGCTAAATTAACAGCGAAATACACCATGAAATAAGCTGCTAATTCCCTCCATACAAGCTTGTACACGCTTCCTCGCCATCTAAAATAATAACCGTATAATAATTATCAGTTATGAAATATAAATCGATACGAAGACGTCTAAATTGATAAATTTCAAAATTGAAACGCATAAAAACAATTCAATAACATTTTTATTACGAATACGTAATTTTGACTTCGACAAACAACTTAAACTGTTTGTTTTTATAACTCAACTTAAACTATGGTAATGCTAATCATATCTGACCCTTCGCTTTTTTTGTTAAACTGCGTTTGAACACACTGATTTTTATAAATCGTATAATATTTTTGTACAGAAAAAATGTGAAATAGTATAATATTATAATAGTAGGATGTGTGACCAGAACGGTGCAGTCACGTCCATTATTCAGCTTCGACGTCAGCCTCAACGTGGTCATTAAAATAGCAATCAGCGTTGAAAATAATTCAACTCTGAGAACACCATGACATTTGTTCCATACGCAAAGTTAGTTGTGTGCATATTAGCTATAGATATAAAAAATATAAATGTGTATTATTTACATTCAAGTGGTATATTAGTAATTAGTGAGATAAATATTAAAAATAACTTGTAGGCAATTTAATTGAAATGACATTTTTGCGTCATCAAAAAAGGTGCAGACTGTACCTAATGACTTATGTATTTACCAGTGTTGAATATTATTATAATAATTGTAGGTATATAATCATCAGTTAAAACGACAAATTACCTAAACTGATTGGTGATGATGAAAACATCGGTAAAATAATAAAAATTTAAGTGTATGACGGTGATTAGAATTCGTCTCAATAAAAAAATCCATTTTATCTGAATAATATATTGCCGTTGCAATTTTACTGCCTTTATCAATATTTATTAGACTCTTGCCTATTTTATTTTACTATTATTATAAATCCAAACAAATCATTTAAATCAACAAATAATTTAAATTCATATATACTCTATGACATTGTGATAGTAATGAACAACGTAGTTAGTGCACTTGTAATAATACAACTTTTTATAATATTTATTTATTTATTTTTTTTTTTGTATCTCTGATTCAATATATATTTTTCTCTGCTCTAGAATAAACATCATTGTGCAGTTTAAAGACAGCGCAAACGCATGGCATGTTGTATGATGTAACCCTAAGCCACTCTTATTGTTATTATAATTAAATAATATAATCTACATTGCAGGTGCAGTAGTGTTATAGTATTTTATATTCAATGTTAGGGATTTTTTCTTTTTTCTTCGATACTATTAAACGATAAGTAAATAAATAATAGCAAGGCTAACCAGTTATAATAATATAACATGTGATATAATGGTATCGTTAGTTATTCCAATGGACCTTTCAACATTAACGAACAGTCGAAATTACTCACAAGCAATAATTAACTATATTAACGTAAAAGGTCTATTATCATTTATTAAATTATTAAAACATTGTAAGGCACTTTTTTTTCCAAGGTACATTTTAGATTCTGAACAAAGTGAAGAAGCTAGTGTTTTTACAATGATGTTTATTTTTTTTTTTTTATTTTTTTTCCTTTTTTTTTTTCTGTTAACACTTTTTCGTATAGAAATACTTGTCCAAAAGTTTCGATCAATAACTTTTTGAAACCGGATTCGCCTCTAGATTGTACTTTAGAGAGGTCATTTTTTGAATTTCTCAAT